>CANIUD010000948.1:0-107982 GCA_947470075.1 Closterium sp. Yama58-4
TTCCGTGCGCTCTCTTCATGCCAGCCCCTTTCCATGCTCGCTCTCCCACCCATACCACCCCCAGGGACCTCGGCTGAAACCTCTTTCAGGCGCGCCTCTCTACAGTCGCGCAACATGCATCGGCCCACCAGCCTTCCATGTTCTCCCACCCACACCACCCCCAGGGACCTCGGTGACAACCTCTTTCACATGCCATCCCTCCTTGCACCCCCCGTCACATCCCCTCCCACCCACACCACCCCCAGGGACCTCGGTGACAACCTCTTTCACAGGCCATCCCTCCTTGCACCCCCCGTCACATCCCCTCCCACCCACACCACCCCCAGGGACCTCGGTTACAACCTCTTTCTGGCATGCCTTTCCACGTTCATCTCTCCCCTCACTCTGCCCACTCGCTTCTCATGTCTTCCATCCTCTCCCCTCTTCCATCCTCTCCCCTCATCCATCCTCTCCCCTCTTCCATCCTCTCCCCTCTCCCACCCCCAGGGACCTGGGTTACAACCTCTTTCAAGCGCGCCTCTCCACATTCGTCTCGTCCCTCACTGCCTTGTCGTCCCTCAAAGACCTGTGGGTGTTCTGCTCATACCAGGGCAGAAAATCTCTGCTCTGTGTGTGTGTGTGTGTATGTCTAAACAGTGACACAGTCGCCCTCACATTTGCCTTTTTTTCGCGACTCAAAAGTCACATTAGCCTCTCTCCTCACTGCCCTGTAGTCCCACAACTCAGGGACCTTTAAGTCGACTCAAAAGTCAGGAACTCAAATGTATGACCTGTGAGTCTTAGTGAGTGACCACGTTACAATTGTATTCTCTGCATTTCTCCTCCCCCTTGTACTCGTTACAGGTTCCTTCACTATAACTGGTTCGTCGGCTCTATCCCATCGTCACTCTTCGCCCTACCATCACTCACAGGCCTGTAAGTGAGGCTGTGTCTTACCCCATGACGTGTCTTACCCCATGACATGTCTTACCCCATGACATGTCTTACCCCATGACATGTCTTACCCCATGACGTGTCTTACCCCATGACGTGTCTTACCCCATGACATGTCTTACCCCATGACATGTCTTACCCCATGACATGTCTTACCCCATGACGTGTCTTACCCCATGACGTATCTTACCCCATGACGTGTCTTACCCCATGATATGTCTTACCCCATGACATGTCTTACCCCATGACGTGTCTTACCCCATGACGTGTCTTACCCCATGACGTGTCTTACCCCATGACGTGTCTTAGCGGAGAGCAGCTAAGATGGCGCTCAACCGAATCTGAAATCGTGTTCTAGTTTTTTTTTTTCCCTTTTTTCCCTTCTTGTTTTCCCTCCCCGCCCCAGAGGCCTCTTCTCCAACTATCTCACAGGCGCCATCCCTCCCATCCCCTCATCGCTCGTGGGATGAGCAAGCAGCAGAAGCATAGAGAAAACCTGTAGCAAGGGATCTATTCGTGTCTTTTCTCCCTTTTGCGCTCCCCTTTCCCTCCTCACCCCAGAGGCCTCTTCTCCAACTATCTCACGGGCACCATCCCTCCCATCCCCTCATCCCTCGTGGGCCTAGACGTTGCCAACAACTTCCTCTCAGGCTCCCTCCCTCCACACTCCCTCGAATTCTGCGCCGCCGAAAACAACTGCTTCTCTCCTCCCCCCCCTCCTCCTCCTCCTCGTGCAATTTCTACGGAACGAAGCAGAGGGCTGCAGCGGAGTGTGCAGTGTGTGGGATGGGTGATGCTGCAGCAGAGAGCGTGTGCTGGGATGGTGTGTGCACAGCAGACGCCGCAGCTGCTGCCTCTCAGGGCATTCCCAATGGGCCCACGCGCCCCATCCTGGCCATGTCTTGCGTTGGTGGGTAAATTGTAGGCTTTTCAGGAATGGGGGGTGTGTGTTTGGATGGTGTGTGCGCAGCGTGTGTGCAGCGTGTGTGCAGCGTGTGTGCAGCGTGTATGAAGCGTGTGTGCAGCGTGTGTGCAGCGTGTCTCACCATGCGCCAGCTCTTCCCATTACCTTGCTGGTGCACGTTCAAAGCAACCATTCACAAAGCTATGAGCTCTCCTCTCTCTCCTTATCATGTGTCTCCCGTCCCGCTCCTGCTGTCTCCCTGTGCAAACGGCTCCTCATCATGCTTCCCTTCTCTTCCCTTCTCTTCCCTTCTCTTCCCTTCTCTTCCCTTCTCTTCCCTTCTCTTCCCTTCTCTTCCCTTCTCTTCCCTTCTCTTCCCTTCTCTTTCTCTTTCCCTTCTCTTCCCTTCTCTTCCCTTCGCTTCCCTTCTCTACCCTTCTCTTCCCTTCTCTACCCTTCTCTTCCCTTCTCTACCCTTCTCTTCCCTTGCATGTGTGCCTCTGCTGGTTCCCATCAGGCTCATCAGTCGTTACCATCCGCTCCTCCTCCTGTGAGTGTCCCTCTTCCCCACTACCCCTCCCGACTGTCCCGCTAGTCTGTCCCGCTAGACTGTCCCGCTAGTCTGTCCCGCTAGACTGTCCCGCTAGACTGTCCCGCTAGTCTGTCCCGCTAGTCTGCCCCTCCTCATGCATGTGCCATGGGTGCCTCTTCTTCTTCTGTCTGTCAGGCCATCTGTCGTTGCCGTCCCTTCCTCTCCTCCTCCTCCTCCTCCTCCTCCTCCTCCTCCTCCTCCTCCTCCTCCTCCTCCTCCTCCTCCTCCTCCTCCTCCTCCTCCTCCTCCTCCTCCTCTTCTTCCTCCTCCTCCTCCTCCTCCTCCTCCTCCTCCTCCTCCTCCTCCTCCTCCTCCTCCTCCTCCTCCTCCTCCTCCTCCTCCTCCTCCTCCTCCTCCTCCACCTCCCCCTCCCTCGGACTGACCCACACAACATGGCTCACAGGCGTGCCCTGTGCCATTATCGCTCTTCCCTACCGGTGCAACTTTTGAGAATTCTCAAAAGTCGCTCCAATATAGCTGTGCCATTATCGCTCTTCCCTACCCATCTCCCCTCTCCCTTCCGTCTTCCTCCCTTCTATCTCCCACCCATCGACATCCCACCAACCCCATCAGCATCTGCCCTCCTTGCTCTCAAGTCATCCCTCGGGGTGACCCACACAACATGGCTCTCAACCGTGCCCTGTGCCATAGACGGCAGTACCCTGTGGCCCGGCCAGACGTGGACGGGCGTGCGCTGTGACGCCGCGGGGAATGTGATGTACTTGTAAGCGTGCCCACTACTTGGGTCGTGTTACCTATTGTAAGCATGCCCTCTACCTGAATCTGTGATGCCACGGGAATCTGTAAGCGTGCCACGGGGAAGGTGACGTACCTGTATGTGAGAAATTGTAAGAACAACCGATAGTTTCATTAGGAAGGGCATGGGTTTACATAGTTGAGCTAGGATGTAGGAGCCATGCCAACATTATTGGCCCCCACCAATAAGTTGGGTTGAGGAGTTATTGGGGGGACCAATAATGTTGACCAAAAGTGGGTCAACATTATTGGGGGGGCCAATAATCTCCCAACCCAACCTTGGGGGCCCAATAATTGGGCCAAGGTTGGGTTCCAACCTCAAACTAGGGTAAACCCTAGTTGTGCACCCAAACTAAGTTTGGGTGCCTATCTCTAGTCAAAGCGTATATGATGATGCAGGTTACAATGAAGATGGTAATCTGACACAACCCCTTAACCTGCAGAAATCCATAGGCTTTGGAAGAGAGAACGCAACAACCCCTGAATCAGCCACCGCGGGGAGCAAGTCCCTGAAGGCGCAGGAGCGCAGAGTGGTTAGAGCGATGGAGAGCCTTGGTGAAGAGGTCAGCGAGGTTGGCGGACGAGTCGATTTTACGAACAGTGATGTGACCATCTTGCACAAGATCGCGGACAAAGTAGTAGCGGAGTTCGATGTGTTTGGAGCGACCATGAAAGACGGCCTCCTTGGTGAGGTGGATGGTACTATCGTTGTCACACCACAGGGTGGGGCAGGGCTGTGGTGAGCCAAGGTCGGTGAGAAGATAGCTAAGCCAGCGTGCCTCTTGAGCCGCCATGGTGACTGCGTACAGCTCGGCTTCGCAGGAGGAGAGGGCGACGGAGGAGGAGCGAGTGGAGCGCCAGCTGATGAGGCCGCTCCCAAGGGAGAAGCCATATCCTTGAGAACTGCGATGGTCCGGCTGTGCATCCGCCCAAGATGAGTCACTGAAGCCTTGAAGAACAGGTGGGTCCACACCACCAAGCGTGAGGCCATAGTCCTTTGTGCCTTGGAGGTAGCGCAGAACACGCATGGCCGCCTTCCAGTGCTCCTCACCATGCCTGCCAGTGCCAACAAATCGCGCCAGGATACTGACGGGGTATGCAAGGTCGGGACGAGTGCAGACCATGGCGTACATCAGGGCCCCAACGAGTTCTGCATAGGGATGAGGGGAGGTGCCAGGAGTGGCTGGAGGGGACAGCCGATGCCCGAATGCAAGTGGTGTGGGGATGGGTTTGGATTTGGACATGCCGAATCTCTCGAGCACCTTCCCGATGTAGAATGACTGAGAGAGGGTGATAGTCTTGGCAGTGAGGTCGCGGGTGATCTCCATGCCAAGGTAGTTGCGGACTTCCCCCAGATCTTTGCAGGCGAGACGTTGCTGCAGCTCATCCTTGACCTCCTGAAGTTCAGCAGCTGTCTCAGCTGCTAGCAGCATGTCGTCGACGTAGACGAGGATGAAGAAGGGTGACGGAGTTAAGCGAAGGAAGAGGCAAGAGGCAGCACGGGAGGGGCGAAAGCCAAGTGCGCGAAGGGTGGATGAGAGTTTGGCGTGCCATTCTCGAGGTGCTTGTTTGAGCCCGTAAACAGGGCGTAGTAGTTTCCAGACGGTGGCAGGGTCGTGAGGAGCGTGGAAGCCCTTGGGACGTTCCAAGAAGATGAGTTCGTGGAGGTCGCCTTGTAAGAAGGCCGTGGTGACATCCATGGAGTGGAGGAGCATCCCGCGTCTGCCAACGAAGTCCAGAAACACGCGAATGACCGGCGGAGTGGCGGTAGGTGAGTAGGTCTCGAAGAAGTCCGAGCCATAAGTCTGTGTAAAGCCTTTCGCCACATACCGAGCCTTGTAGACAGGAGCTTCACCAGGGAGTAGTTTTACTCGGAAGAGCCACCTGCCTTTGACCACGTTGTGCTTGGAGGGGCGAGGGACGTCGAGGAAAGAGCGGTTGTGGATGAAGGCGTTGCATTCCTTGACCATGGCCTCGATCCAGAGAGGTGCGTCAAGACATGCAATTGCTTGCTCGTAGGTGGTGGGTTCGTAGATGGTGGGGGTGTTGGAGAAAAGAAGGACCGTAGTACCAGCCATGGTGCGGACGACAGGGGCGATGGTGGGTGAGAGGAGGTGGAGGAAAAGGAGTTCATCATGAGAGTCTTCATAGAGGTCCGGAGAGAGAGGAGGAGGAAGAGGAGGCGGTGAAGATGCAAGACAGCTGCGCTGGAGGGTCAGGCTGGAGCGGGAACACGGCTGCACTGCTGCTCTGCTGCGCCGAGGGTCGGGGCGAGGAGACAGCTGCAATGCTGCTCTGCTGCGCTGAGTTGCCGTGAGGGGCAGGGAGACGGGAGCGCGGCTGGTGTGAGAACCTGAGGGGCTGGTGCGGGGGAGTGGGGAAGTGCTAGAGTGGTGGAGGAGTGGAATGGATGTGAGAGACCGGAGGGAGAGGTGATTGGACCGTGGGGGACCAAGGATGGGGACTGTGGAGCGGGTGTGAGGGTAGTGACGAAGGAGCAGAGGAGGGGACGAAAGTAAGGGCCGAGATGGTGGAGGGGAAGGGGGCGGAGGAGGAGATGGGGAGGGTGGAGGTTGGGAGAGGGGAGGGGGTGGGGGAGAGTTCAGGGGGGGAGGGGATGGAGAGGGAGGGGGAGGGGGTGGGGAGGGAGGGGGGGGGTCAGCGGGGAGAGGGGGAGGGTCAGTGGGGGGAGAGGGAGTTACAGCGGAAGGGGAGGGTGGGGCAGCCGGGTCAAGGATGTCCCCTGAGGAGGTTGGGAGAGAGGGGGGAGGGGGTGGGGGTGCGGGTATGACCAGGGTGGGGGGAGGTTGAAGGGGAGGGGTGATGACAGTGTCAGTCCAGAGGAGAGGACGTATGGTGAGGGGGAGGGGGTTAGGGGCGGAGGGGGAGGTGTAGTACGGATTGGCTTCATCAAAAACCACATCCCGACTACGAATGAGACGACCTGAGGGGGGGTGGAGGAAGAGGTAGTCCGGGGAGGTGGGGTTATGACCAATGAAGATGCAAGGGAGGGTGCG
This sequence comes from Closterium sp. Yama58-4, assembly GCA_947470075.1. NCBI lineage: Eukaryota > Viridiplantae > Streptophyta > Zygnematophyceae > Desmidiales > Closteriaceae > Closterium > Closterium sp. Yama58-4. Next base: position 6,203 of record CANIUD010000948.1, read on the forward strand.
GGAGGCAAGTTTCCCAGCTGCACGTGAACGGTCCTCAGGGTGTATGAGAACATACGCCTTGGAGCCCCACACGCGCAGGGGGGAGATGTCGGGTTTAGTGGAGGTCCAGAGTTCGGTGGGAGTAGTGGTGGGCCGTGAGGGATGGGGGTAGAGATTAGTGAGGATGGCGGCGTGGAGGATAGCATAACCCCACAGAGAAGGCGGGCAGGAGGCATGGACCATGAGGCATCGAGCGGTCTTGGTGACCTCCCGAACCCTGCTCTCCGCCACACCATTTTGCTGAGGGGAATGAGGAAGGGTGTAGGTGTGGATAATGCCATGGGTGGAGCAGTAGGAGGAAAGCATCCGGTTAAGGAACTCACCGCCGCCATCGGAATGGAAGCGAGAGACAGGGCGTTTGAAATGGGTGCGTGCTTGTTCAGCCCAGGCAATAATGGCAGCCGGGGCCTCCGCCTTCTTGCGAAGGAGAGAGACAGTGGAGTACCGACTGTGGTCATCTACCAGTATGAGCAGGTAGCGATGACCTTGCCTGGTGGGGGTGGGATTGGGGCCCCAGAGGTCCATGTGGACGAGATCAATGGGTTGGGGAGAGAAGGAGGGATGACTCTTGTGGGGGGCTTGCTTTAGTTTGCTTTCAACGCAGACTGAGCAGGGAGGGGAGGGCGACGGGGGGAGAGGGGGGAGGGTGAGGGGAAGTCCTTCAAGAAGTTGAGAGAGACAGATTGACGAAGGGTGGCAAAGTTGGGATGACCCAAGCGATGGTGAAGGAGGACGGCGGGATGGGTAAGGTCACGACAGTGACAGGAGGGGGAGGAGGGAGGGGAGGGGGAGGAGGGAGGGGAGGGGGAGGAGGGAGGGGGAGGGGAGGCAAGAGGAGGGGGGGAGGGAGGGGAGGGAAGGGGGGAAGAAGGGGAGGGGAGGAGGGGGGGGAGAGGGGAGGGGGGAAGGGAGTGAGGGGGAAGTAAGGTGGGAGTGGTGAGTTGGTGGATGGAGGGGCGAGGGGTGCGGTATGTGTACAGGTTTGTGTGTGGGCAGAGGGGAATACGACAGATGAAGCGACCAGTGATGGTGTGAAAGAGGTCGCAGTGAAGTGCATGTCCGGGGAAGATGGCGGTGACACCTAACCTTGGGAGGTCACGAAGTGCTACCAGATTGTTGCGTAGGGAGGGGACGTGTAGACCTGTGACTGTGCCTGAGGGGAAGATGGGGCAGGGGAGAGTGGAGGTGTGTCGACTTGTGATGGTGAAGCTGAAGTCGGCTCCGTAAATGGTGGAGGGAGTGGGGAGGGGGACTAGTGTGCCTGCGTCCCGAAGGACAGTGTGTGTAGCGCCGCTGTCAAGAATGAACTCAAGGAGTGTAGAGGAGGAGGAAGAAGCGGAATACTGGAAGGATGTCTCATTAATAGCATGGGCATACATTGAAGGAGCAGGAGAAGCAGTGCTAACATGTCCTATGAATCCAGCAGAAGGGAACGGAGTGAAGCCAGGAGGATTGGAGGAGGAGGAGGGCTGGTCAGTAGGAGTGGTAGCAGGTGGAGGAAGCACAGGGCCGTATTGAGGAGGTGGATAAGGAGGGTATGGCCAGCCGGTATAGGGCGGAGGATAGTGGGGGGGAGGGGCTTGAGGAGGAGGTGTGGGTGAAGGGGGAATGGGAGGGGTGGGAGGGGTGGGAGTGGGAGGAGATGAAGGGAGAAGATGTTGAACTTGCTGGAGGATATGAGGTGGGAGATGCTCAGTGAGGACATTGTGAAGATTAGGGGTGGAGGGTTGATAGGCGGGGAGAGTGCGTATGTCATGGAGAGAGGGGCGCGGGAAGATGGTGTTCCATCGAGGTGGGGTGCCGACATTGCCACGTGCAAACCACTCATCAGTGAGGGCTTTGAAGCACGTGTCAGTGGTGTGAGTGGTTTGAGCGCAAGGCTGACCTTTGTTGGAGCCATAGCGAATGATGTACTGACACGGGGGAAGGGTACCCGAGGGAGAGGGGTTTTTGCCACGCCCACCACGGCCGCCACCACGACCACCACCGCGTCCACCGCCTCGCCCACCACCTCGTCCACCACCGCCACCGCCAGTACCGCTTGAGCCGCTACCTCCGCCGCTGCTGTGGTTGCCTGAGGGAGTTTTGCGAGCCTGGATAGCATTGATGGTGGTGGAGTCACGTTGGATGTCCGCTTCGCTGTCAAGGAGCCAGTCGATTGTGTCAGCCACAGGAGGAGGATGGCGGTACCTAGAGGTAAAGGTGATGCGGTAGGTATCGTATGTGGGTGGAAGGCAGTCGAGGATGCGTGCAGTGAGAAGTGATTCATGAATGACAATGCCGCGGTCGTTGAGACGTTGCGCAGTGTCGATGAGGCGCCGAGTGAAGGCAGCAGCAGTGGGGGATGAGTCAAGAGTGGTGTCTTGAAATTTGCGAAAGAGAGCAAGGAGAGAGCGAAGGTCCTGTCGGTCGTACTGAGTGGACAGGGTTTTCCAGAGGCCAGAGGAGGAGGTGGGGCGGAGGTCACGTTTGAGATGGGAAGGGATGCAGGAGAAGATAATGGCTAGAGCGCGGCGATCCGCAATTCGCCATGCTGCAGTATCCTTGTTGAACTTGCGAAGTTCATCAGCATAGTCTTTCTCATCCTGTGCGTAGGAGAGGATACGCGCAGTAGCATCAGCGTGAGCCTTCTCAGCAGCACGGTGCGCCTCACGCTGGATGGTGTAGGCATCGCGAAGCTTGTTGTAGTTGTTCAAGTTGGCCGCCCATCGATCTGGGTTGTCATCATGAACTGGGGCACGAGGGGGATCAGACAGAGGCTCTGGGGGAGGAGGGGCATCAGGAGGAGGAGGCTCAAGAGGAGGAGGGGGGACGGGTGGAAGGCCGTTAGGGTGCTCAAGAACTACATCAAGAAGACAGTAGTCTTGAACAATGACAGAGCCAAGGTGGGTGTGAAGTGTGTCCTCAAACGACGCCCAGTTCACGGCCGTAGTGTCATGGAGGAGTTCGAGCTTATCGATAGCTCCGAGTTCAATGGGAGTAGAGTCGTCCGCCATGAGGGGGGAGGAGGGGGGGGGAGAGGGTGACGACACCGGCTGGAGGGCGGGTGCGGTCAAAGACGACACCACCTGGAGGGGTGGCGCGGTCACGTTGCGTGCGGCAGCGCTTCGTCACCCGCGGCTGCCCCTTGTCGCCCGCGGCTGCGTCTCGTCGCCCGCGGCTGCGCCTCGTCGCCTGCAGCTGTGCCTTGACGACACGCGGCTGCTCCTGGACGCGTCCGCAGCGGTCGCCCTCGCTGGTCGCGTCCGCGGCGTCCGCCCGCGCTGGTCGTGTCCGCAGCGTCGCCCTCGCTGGTCGCGTCCGTGACGTCCGCCCGCGCTGGTCGCGTCCGCGGCGTCCGCCCGCGCTGGTCGCGTCCGCGGCGTCCGCCCTCGCTGGTCGCGTCCGCGGCGTCCGCCCTCGCTGGTCGCGTCCGCGGCGTCCGCCCGCGCTGGTCGCGTCCGCGGCGTCCGCCCTCGCTGGTCGCGTCCGCGGCGTCCGCCCTCGCTGGTCGCGTCCGCGGCGTCCGCCCTCGCTGGTCGCGTCCGCGGCGTCCGCCCGCGCTGGTCGCGTCCGCGGCGTCCGCCCTCGCTGGTCGCGTCCGCGGCGTCCGCCCTCGCTGGTCGCGTCCGCGGCGTCCGCCCCCGCTGGTCGCGTCCGCGGCGGTCGCCCGCGCTGGTCGCGTCCGCGGCGTCCGCCCTCGCTGGTCGCGTCCGCGGCGTCCGCCCTCGCTGGTCGCGTCCGCGGCGTCCGCCCGCGCTGGTCGCGTCCGCGGCGTCCGCCCCCGCTGGTCGCGTCCGCGGCGTCCGCCCCCGCTGGTCGCGTCCGCGGCGGTCGCCCGCGCTGGTCGCGTCCGCGGCGTCCGCCCCCGCTGGTCGCGTCCGCGGCGGTCGCCCGTTCTCGTCGCGTCCGCGGCCGTCGTTCGTCGCGGGTGTGGCGTCCGCCCGCGATTAGGGTTTCGTCGGTCGCGGCGGTCGCCGATGCTCGTCGCGGGTGTGGCGTCCGCCCGCGATTAGGGTTCCGTCGCTCGTGCTGGCCGTCCCGACGGTCGCGCTGGTCGTTCCGACGGTTGCGCAGATCGTTCCGACGGTTGCGCGGATCGTTCCGACGGTTGGCGTGGCCGTTCCGACGGTTGATGGGTTAGTGGGAGAGAGGGGAGAGCCGCGAGAGGCGGAATTGACTGTAGAAAGGAGGGAGGGGGGCGCTGAAATTTAGCGCAAGGGGAGGGGGGGGGGCGTGATGGCGTAGGGGCGCACTAGGCGCAAAGGGCGACGTAGTGTCGCGTGAGAGAGGGGGGCGTGATATAGCACGCGGTATGTGCGGTCCTTAGGATCGAGATGGTGTGAGCCGTAGTTGCTCTGAATACCATGTGAGAAAGTGTAAGAACAACCGATAGTTTCATTAGGAAGGGCATGGGTTTACATAGTTGAGCTAGGATGTAGGAGCCATGCCAACATTATTGGCCCCCACCAATAAGTTGGGTTGAGGAGTTATTGGGGGGACCAATAATGTTGACCAAAAGTGGGTCAACATTATTGGGGGGGCCAATAATCTCCCAACCCAACCTTGGGGGCCCAATAATTGGGCCAAGGTTGGGTTCCAACCTCAAACTAGGGTAAACCCTAGTTGTGCACCCAAACTAAGTTTGGGTGCCTATCTCTAGTCAAAGCGTATATGATGATGCAGGTTACAATGAAGATGGTAATCTGACACTGTAAGCATGCCCCCAACTTAGAACCATGTGACCTACCACTCCTCTTGGGCTCCTATCCTCTCCACTCCTCTCCTTTCCTTTCTATTTTAGTGTTTTTCGCTTGCTAAATGAGGCAAGCCTGAAAGCCTCTTACTCTTTTGAATTCGCCCACCCACCCCTCCCCTCCGCCGTGGCAGGGACTTGAGCTATCAGCAGCTGAACGGGTCCCTTCATTCGGACATCAGCAACCTCACCACTCTCACTTACCTGTAAGACCTGTAAGGCTTTGCTTGCTCACTGCTCACTGCTCACTGCTCACTACCCTCTCACAAGTCAACAGTCAGCTATCAGCAGCTGAAAGGGTCCCTCCATTCAGACATCAGCAAACTCACCACTCTCACTCACCTGTAAGGCCCTGCCTGTTGCTCACCATCTCACACACCTGTAAGGTTCTGCCTGTGTCACCTCTGTATGTAAAATTTCTGCAAAATCTTGTGCTAATCTCAAAAGTGACACCAGCTTGAGTTACTAGCAGCTGAAAGGGTCCATCCATTCAGGCATCACCAAGCTTACCACTCTCACTCACCAGTAAGTCTGAAATCATCGCTTTGCTTTCCACTTGCAAGTCTGCCTGCAGGAGTCGTCACGCGGGCATCGTGTGAGGCGCCTGTGAATCTGTGATGAGTCTGTTTTTTAGTCGACTCAAAAACAAAATCTGCCCGCAGGAGTCGTTTTTTGAGACATCTCAAATCATGTGGGCATCGTGTGATGAGTAAGTCTGTTTTTGAGTCACTCATGCAGGCACTCAAAAACAAAATCTGCCTGCAGGAGTCATCACGTGGACGTCGTGTGAGGCGCCTCAAAAGTCAAGTCGTCCAATCACATCTGTGCTATTCTGCCTGCAGGACTCTTGAGGTGCCTCAGAAGTCAGATCGTCTAATCACATCTGTGCTATTATTCCCGCAGGAGCCTCCATGCCAACCTCTTCTGGACGCCACTCAGAAGCATAGTCTCCCCCCTCTCCACCCTCACCAACCTGAAGACGCTGTGAGCCTGCCATGCCATACCATGCCATGCCATGTCATTCAAAATCTGCATATTCAACGTTATCAGCATTTCTATCTATAGATACGCAAGGTAGGGAATCTCACCTTCCCCCTTCACCAACCGCAACATGCTGTAAGTGCCAGCATTGACCACCACGCCTTGAAGTGCTCCAGATGGTTTGATTCTGCGCCACAGATTCTTATCGACCAGCTGTGACTCGCATTGACCTGCATTGACTCATGTTGACCAGCATTGACTTGCGTTGACCAGCATTGACATACATGTTCGCATACACTGTATTGTCCGTCCCGCTCCAGTCAGCTACAGTACAACTGGCTCTACGGCTCCATCCCATCAGTCCTTCTGGCACTGCCTCGCCTCACAAGGCTGTGAGTCTCCTCGCCTTGCTATGTGCCTCGTCGTTATGTGCCTCATCGCTATGTACCTCATTGCCATGTATAACAATCCCATGTGCCTCACCATGCGCACCACATGGCTTTGATGCTTTTGCACATATGCCATGTTCACTTCGGTGCACTGTATCTAATTCCTTAACATTGCTACGGTTCAGCACGGCAATTCCTAATTTGTGTATCTTGCGGCATTGTTTGTCACTCCCTTTGCCTTGTAGAAATCTGAACTTCAACTGTCTGACTGGTACTCTTCCAGCCATCTCCACTTCTTTGGCTTACCTGTCCTTCGAGCAAAGTTATATCTACGGATCGTTTCCCTCCAATAAACTCACATATTGCAGTGCACTGTATAATTGTTTCACGCAAGCCAACAACTGCACATCAGCAGGCCCTTTTCAAAGAGACACGTCGTCATGTGCAATATGTGGTTTGGCGGATGGTTCGGGAACGCTATGTTCGGGAACCGGGGTATGCAAGCCGAATGCTGTCGTTCCTGCAGCTGCTGGATTTGTTTATGGGCCTGACTCTGATTTGCTGGATATGTATTGCGATGTATCGTGATTGTTGACCAATGCTTCACGTAACTTACTACATGAAGATGGGTGATGAAGGAATACTATGGAGAGCGTTACGACGGCGAGAGAGTTTCTGCTTGTGAGAATGGTGTTGCGCGAGGAATTCGGTAGCGTTTCGGTAGAGCTTGTCTCAAATGGCTAAGTGAGAACTTGAGTAGAGATTGTAATATTATTATGAATACAAAAGCAAACACACAAGATAGATATAGGCTACGGGGAAGTTGCACAAAGTTGCCGTGGCGCTGCGCAGTAACCCAACCCCACGAAACTGTCGTGTGGATGGGTGAACCGCGCCTCGGCCAATCCCAACCTGACTCAGCAGCGGGATGTTCCTTCTTACACGCCACCCCAACCAACCAACTCCAACTCGGCAACACCACCAATGACTCCCACAGACTTGTACTGCCCTGCACAAACTCCAACGACAAGTTCAGCAGTCACGCTTTGTCAATACGCGACCATCACCAATATTCCCATGTCGGTGGCGAAGGGCGTCAGTCTAGGTCGTCAATCTAGCAATCTGCCAAGTCGTCGAGGGCCCTTGCTGTCGTAGGGCCCTCTAACAGGTGAATGAAACACTGCAATTACTAACTTCATGTGCGTCTATGAGTAGAGCAAACGCGAGAACTTGGGGAGAAATTTGTCATCGGGCCCGATTGAAGTAATCTACTTCAGATATACACTCCTTGCAAGTGTGCAGAAGTGTTAAAACCGAAATGCAAAATAGTGAACCCGGGGCCAGCTTGAAAGAGGCCTTGCCATGCGAAACAATTTTCGAACCAAACCGACAAGTTTCGAGTGTTTCATTGACAGCGTTTTTAGCAGATCGAACACATCTGATTGGTTCCCGCCAAAACCGAAAGAAGGAACACTGCACGTCAGGCGTCGCATATCAGTTTGGGAAGCCGCACAACGTTAGCACATCGATCGCTTATGAACGTCCTTGCGATTTGGTCCCAGCTTGGGGTTCAAGTTGGGCCTGGGTGAACAACTACTAGTTCTTTCGATCATACATCTCTGCTTCTTAGTTATTTGTAGCATGCCTAGCCATAGAATCGTCAAATTAGGCCATGGTTGTTTAGGTTTAGACGCGTAGTGAAGCTGGCACGGTTGTATAATACATTGTGCAGTTTCGAGTGCCCTCCTGTCGTCATCTCCATTAACCCTCTCCTCCAAACGCCCTCGAGTTTTTCCCGTCGCTCTCTCTCTCTCGCCGCTACCTTTCCTGAACCAATCAACTTCTCCTCTCCCTTCTCGTCGCTCTCTCTCTCTCTCTCTCTCTCCCTTCCAGTCGCTCTCGGGCTCTCCCATCCCTTCCCGTCGCTCTCGCTCTCCCCAGTCCCTTCCCGTCGCTCTTGCTCTCTCCCCTCCCTTCCCGTCGCTCTATCTCTCGCCGCTCCCTTCCAGTCCCTCTCGGTCTCTCCCATCCCATCCCGTCGCTCTCCCTCTCTCCCCTCCCATCCCGTCGCTCTCCCTCTCTCCCCTCCCTTCCCGTCGCTCTCTCTCTTTCGCCACTCCCTTCCCGTCGCGCGCTCTCCAGTCGCCCGTCGTTTCCACCCGGTTCATCACCGATCTCGTCGCCCTCGCTCTTGCTCTGTAATGCCCTCTCCGCACCCTCCTTCCCTCCCTTCACAATTTGTCTTCCCTCCCCGCATCACAGCGTTCTTCCTCTCTCCCCTCCCATCACGTCGTTCCTCCTATCTTCCCTTCCATCCCGCGTTCTTCCTCTCTCCCCTCCCATCACGTCGTTCCTCCTATCTTCCCTTCCATCCCGCACTCTTCCTCTCTCCCTTCCCATCCCGTCGTTCCCCCTCTCTCCCCTCCTCTCCCGTCGCCCCCCAGGTCACCAGTCCCTTCTCTTCGCCTTCGCTGCCAATCAACCGTCCCGACGCCCTTCCTCTTTTCGTACATCATTCCTTTCTTTATTTTAGCTGCTGCGCCCGATTTCACCTGTGTGTGCCATGGATTTTGCTTGATCATGCCTGTGTTCGCGCAGGATTTTGCATGTTTTTGCCTGTGTGCGCGCTGGATTTTGATGTGTGTGCGCTGGTTTTTGCACATGGAAATTCTATTCAAGTTACGCTGGCTGCTCTGGTGCATGTGGGATGGGATTGCAGCCTTGCGCCAAATTCGCACGCGAACGTGGGTGAAAGTCGCCACCAATCAGATTTGTAAACAAGCTCCACACTTTTCCCGTTCACAAAAAAAAAAAAAAAAAAAAAAAAAAAAAAAAAAAAAAAAAAAAAAAAAAACTGGGATGTAAAAAAATAAAAACGCACAGCACGTCAACTTTTCAAACGTTAGTAACAAACTTGTGTTTTCAAGTGGACCCAACTAGAAGGGGGGGGGTCACTATTTTAGCTGCTGGCTTTAAGTAGTAGATGGAGGAACCCATACCATACCAGTATGGAAGTGACTGCCGTTTTGGAATAGCAACCCCTTTATCCTGAATATAGCTGGGCTCCACGAATCAGGCTACTATTGACTTGAGATTTAGAACGGTTGATTAGGGTGCTAGGGGGAAAATCTGCTCAGGAAGGCCATCTCAGTCACAATCCAGCATCATTCCTGCGCGAGTCAACATGACGAGACGACACAGAGGGGGGTCGTTCGTGCCGCATGTGTGAGATGACCTTTCTCCCACCTTTTCTGCGCGCAAAAAACGTTCGTGGAACCACGTGTCAATCGCTTCCGAATTGGTCATTGCATCTGGGGCCATTTTCAGGTGCAATCTCTACAATTGGGGAAATGTGTTCAGGTGTGATTCCGGCGCATCTTTCCAAGTCTCTGTTGCGTACTGTACACGCGGGCCGGAACAGAGCCTTGAAAAGATACGCCACTCAAATCTGTACTGGCTGAGGGAAATTGATGGGAAATCAATGCGCCACACACGATTTGTTTACCGAGGCTACCAGGAATTGCTAAGACATACCCTGAAATTATAAAACTTAAACGCTTTAGTGACCCTGGACGCATTTTTGGGAGATCAACCCTAAACACGTGAACCCCCTGGTTTTAAGGGTTGATGCCTCCGTAAGGTTTTCGTGACAAAAAAAATAAAACCCAATCGGGACGCAATCGAATCGGGAGGCATCAACCCTAAACACCAGATAGGTTCCGGTGTTTAGGGTTGATCCCTCCCGAAACTGCTTCGAGGTTCTCTAGGGGTTTTATTTTGTTTTTTTCGGGTGGCCTTAACAGCTTCGGGTAGTTTGGCCTGGCCATGCTGTATGTTTGACTTCCGTCAGGATGTGTCAGAGACAATCCGTCAGCTGAACAAGATGTGCGTGGCGAGTCTGCATAAGGTACTGTTGAGGCACGTGTGTACAGTGCCGCAACAGTGCCGTAACAGATTGGGATCGCACCTGAACACATATTCTGTACTATAGAGATTGCACCTGAAAATGGCCCTTGCATCTGAAAGCCAATCTGTCCACCTCAGCGTTACGACACGGGGATGACAATATATCAACTTCGGCACGCTCGACCGTACAGGTGGCAATGTCTGACGCGTTAGGCTATAACTAGTGGCAAGCAGCGCACCCAATCTTGTAACGAAGAACATCCAGCTCTTCACCGCTCACCGCAAAAGCAGCATGGTCAAAGGTTTCGTTCACATCGAGATTCCCAACCGCCACTCACGTCACAAGAGCAACCTCTAAGCTATAAATCGACGGCGTTCCTCACGTCGAGAAAATCGAGGCTGACCTGAGTCTTCATCTCAACCGTTCACGACACAGGTTCATCGCGAATGCAGTTTACGGACCCCATTCTTTCATTTGTCAATTCAGCTCCAGTAGCCGTAGTCCATATCACTAGCATTCAGCCTTGTGTATCCAGATCAGCCATTCTCTGCAGTCTCCTGGTTTGGAGTCTGCTCTGATTTCACCAGATCAAGCTGGTAGGGGTCTGAGAAACCATTTCTGTAGCTGGACATTCCGATCTCAAATCCAGCTTGAGTCGTGATCTGGGATTCCCTTGGTTCCTGAAAGTTGGGTTTCTGAGCTTGGAAACGTGACTCCAATCCGTCATGGCTCTTGCAGCTGCTCCGGCTGTTAGGGCTTGCACCCTACCAGCAGATTCCGCTCGGCAAACCACAGCTACTACCAGGTCTGCTGTCAGCACTGCTGCTGCTGCGCCGCTGTCCAGCCGGTTCCTGGGATCGCGAGTTCCCACAAAGGCTGTTAAGGCCGTGCAGGTGAAGCGGAACTGGAAGGCTGGTGCTGCGCGTGCCACTGCTACTGCCGATCCTTCAACATCCACCTATGTCGTGCCGGTTAGTAATCATTGAAGAAGCAAAATATCCATATAAAGCCATTGTTGAACAGTACCTTTCAAAAGCCCTGCGATGACGCTCTTCTGGTTTTAAGAAGATTTCAATCCTTCGAGGAGAGATTTTTTCATTGAATCCTGAACCGGCAGTGAAGAGCTTTTGAGCACATTTTCACTGTTTAGTGACTCGCGAATTCTCCTCTGCGTCATGTTCTGGCAATGCCGTTTCTTGTAACATTCGTTTCATCTAGGTGTATCCGCACTGCCCCTCTGTGTCCTCGCCATTATTTTGACCAGGATCTATCGCGCGATGAGGCGCTGATGCTGTACGAAGACATGGTGCTGGGACGCACTTTCGAGGACATGTGCGCTCAGATGTATTACCGCGGAAAGATGTTCGGCTTCGTTCACCTGTACAACGGTCAAGAGGCCGTCTCTTCCGGTATCATCAAATACCTGCGACAGGACGACTACGTTACCAGGTAACATGCGTCGCACTTGCACCTGCCGTGCCATCTATTTTGTCGCTTCTATTGCGTGGCTTCTATTGTGTGGTGACATTCTTGTTATCCTCCCAAACCTTCTCCGGATCGTTCTTATTCGAATGAACGTTTCCCTCTAACTCTCCCCCTTTCCCCTCGCCCCTTTTCCCGACCCTTTATCGCAACAACTCCTCCGTTTTCTACGATCCAGCACATACCGCGACCACGTGCACGCGCTGAGCAAGGGCGTGTCGGCGCGCGAGGTGATGGCGGAGCTGTACGGCAAGACAACGGGGTGCTGTCGCGGGCAGGGCGGGTCCATGCACATGTTCTCCAAGGAGCAGGGCCTGCTCGGCGGCTTCGCCTTCATCGGCGAGGGCATCCCCGTCGCCGTCGGCGCCGCGTTCGCCGTCAAGTACAACAAGGAGGTGCTCAAGCAAGACGCGGACCAGGTCTCAGGTGCGTTCACTCGTCCTGCCGAGAATACTATTGCAAATCAGGACGTGAAGGAAACATCTGGCTGTCGAAAACCAAGTCACTAGGTCGCGCGGTGATGGCACTCTTCGGTTGTGTTCTCACTTTGTTTCATTTGTTATGTTTGTTACTGCCGGCTGCAGTGGCGTTCTTCGGCGATGGCACGTGCAACAACGGCTCCTTCTACGAGTGCCTCAACATGGCGGCGCTCTGGAAGCTTCCGGTGATCTTCGTGGTGGAGAACAACTTGTGGGCCATCGGCATGAGCCACCTGCGCTCCACGTCGGACCCCGCCATTTGGAAGAAGGGCCCCGCGTTCGGCATGCCCGGAGTCCACGTGGACGGCATGGATGTGCTCAAGGTGCGCGAGGTGGCGCTGGAGGCCATTGAGCGCGCGAGGCGGGGGGACGGCCCGACGCTCATCGAGTGCGAGACGTACCGCTTCCGTGGCCACTCCCTGGCCGACCCCGATGAGCTTCGCTCCCCTGGTAAGTAACTCTGTACTAGTGAGTTACCCCCGTGTCAGCGTACTTACCAGTACCTCTCTTTGTTATCCACTCTCCAGCCAGTTGACAAAGCCATCCGCCAAAAGGTTCCCAACAAAATATTCCTCTTCTTCCACCAAAGTCCTTGCTGGAATGCCCACCTTCATGTTCCCTAGCTCCTCTTCCTCACTCTCTGTCTTCCCACCCCTATCCCGCCATTTTTTCCCCCCTCCTTTCGGCCATCCTCAACCCCTCGGTACCTCCCTGGTTCGCGCAGAGGAGAAGGCCAAGTATGCCGCGCGCGACCCTATCATCGCGCTGAAGAAGCACATCCTGGAGGCGGGGCTCGCCACTGAGGCCGACCTCAAGGTAAGACGAACGTCTCACATGGTAGGGCAGGGTTTTTTTTTCGACTCAACTATCGTGCCAAGTAAGCTGCGTGCGACCCCATCATCGCGCTGAAGAAGCACATCCTGGAGACGGGGCTCGCCACCGAGGCCGACCTCAAGGTGAGTTACACGAGCGTATTGCACGGTAAAGCAGGGTGGGGCTGGCTGACACGAGCGTATTGCACCATGGCTGTAAGGACAAGGCGGGGGGATTCCCAATCCGTTTTGTCGCTTTGAGGATTGTGTGTAACTGGATGCACGCTTCTGTTGAGGTGGTGCTTGTTGGTAAAAGAATAGCATGCTTGCAGTTGTGTTGCCTGGCCAGACACTCGGTGTCTTTCATGGCCCCATGTGTCATGCCGGTGAAGATAATGGTCATGCAAGGAGCTGATTAGTGTGACGATGGGTTTTTTGTGGGGGGTTTGAGGGTGGTTGCCACACTCTTAAATGGAATTCATGAGCAGTCTCAGAGTTGAGTGTATGGATGGGTGAATGAGCACCAGCCTAAGGGGATTTCCTTTTCAACCTTCGAGGGCCTACTCCGGGAGCCACTCTCGTTGGACTCTGAGCTTGGGATTGGCTGTTGTTGGTTCTGTCAGTCTGCTGTCAGTGTTCTTCATTCTGTAACTTGTCCATGCACCCATGTGATTTTCTTTCAGGCGATTGAGAAGAAAATTGACGATGTCGTGGAGGATGCTGTAGAGTTTGCTGATGAGAGCCCACTGCCGGAGCGCCACCAGCTGCTGGAGAATGTGTTTGCTGACCCCAGGGGCTTCGGAATTGGAATTGACGGCACCTACAAGTGCGAGAACCCAGACTTCACTGCAGGCACCGCGCAGGTGTAGGCAAGCCAAGGGTGTGCTTGTCTGCTGCAAACCCAAAAAGACACGGTGGTTTGAGTTATTAAACTAGTTGGTAGCAAGGCAAGGATGTGTTAGGTATCATTGTCTGGTTGCCTTCTTTATTGTGTGATAATGGTTACTCGTTTAGCTTTTGCCAAGCATAAAACCTTGTTATGCATATTCAATTCGAGTGTGCATGTTTCTCACTGATGTACTTTCTGTTGACACAGGGCTAGACATGCTGATATGAAGCACATCCATCTCATAAAACACAGTGAACCCTAACAGAGTACCGTAAGTGCTATGGTACTAGTTTACAAACAGTACCCCGCTGTTTTAGCAACACGACTGTGCCGACGTTTTGCCCAGAGTGTCGTGTTTAGAAAATGTGTTAATGTTTTTGCTTATGTCCGAATTGAGCAAGACAACACTCCATAGTAAATTTTGCTGTTTGCTATGAAATAGGACTCCAGAACTTTCGATATTTTTTATTCGGAACAGTATATTTCTGAACGGTCTTTGAGGATTAGCCTTCTAAAATGCTCCTCACTGGAGAAAGTACTGCCATAACGGGTATCTTACCGGAATACCAAACGGCACATTTGCGACCAAACCGCGTCACCCGCGCTCTGTAATTTTCCTCCCGTTTCCGTAATCTGCCTCCCGCCCGCCCTGCACCAAGCCGAGATTCATCTTTCTTGGCTTGCGGTCTCAACTTCATCCTCCTCCTTCTGCCCAGTTCTGCCCCAAGATCATCCAGTTGCGGTTAGTTGCCATGTCTCACGTTGTCACACGGAACAGCCAGGGCGGAGGCGGAGATGTCGCAGGGAAAATAGAGGGGAAACCGGGGAGGAGAACCAACGTTGCTGTACTGTACCAGTCAAAAGAAGCTCCGTAGCAGCTCCGAAATCAACCCTTGAGACGTCTCGAAAGTCGTCTGGAGCGGGCGATTCTAATTGACAGCAGACTGCATTCATCAGAGGACGAAACGCAGCGGTTCCATAATCATCCAGTCAGCCCGCAACCTCTTGATTCCATCCTGAGCCTGTAGCCGCAGCAAAGCGTTCAACAACGAGCAACATGCAGCTCCTGAGCTTGCGCCATGCAGCGCCCCTCACGTTGACCAACCGGCCCTCCATGTGCGGTCCCCGGCGGTGCGGTGCACGTCGGTCCGGTGGACGCCGGTGCTCAGGCTCAACGCCTCACGAAACGTCTCAACCGCTGGATGTATCACGCGATAGCTTGATCGCTCGATCGCGCGATCCTTACGTCGTTCGGTCGCTCAGTGGCTAGATCGCAACCGAAGAGCCTAGCATCGGCAGTAGCAGTTTCCGCCGATGCACTCCTTATCCCCTTCCACGCCCATCGCGAGCCTTTTCTCGTCGCAGCGTGTCGACAAATATTCGCGCGCCCATTCGCGCTCTGTCGCCGTGCGACTGTGTGCGACGAAGCGGGCGATGCGCGCGAGTGAGGAGGTTGCAGAGGTTGACTCCCCGCGCGAGTCGCCCAACCGGGCTGATTCAACCAAACAGCCCGTCGATGGGGCTGGTTCGTCGATGCCAGTACCACTGGGGGGTCGATCCAACCTCCCCTCGCGACCCCTCTCCGAACCGACTCGGACTCGCCTCCAATCCGTCTCGGAAACGCCTCGGAGTCGGGTCGCTAGTCGTTTGATTCAGGCACCCTGCTAGCCAGACTCGACTCACACAGGGCAGCGAGTGGAAACCACGCAAGGTAGGAGCAGGGAGGATTGAAAGCTATAAGAGCAAGCAGCGGAAGCCATTCGAAGTCATCCAGTTTTCTCTCCTCTCGTCTCCCTTCGGCTCGAGGAGCTCTAGCCTTTCAAGTGTAAGCACCCCTGAAGCCTCGCTTTCGCGCATTCGCGCTTTCACGCATTCGCGCATTCGCCTTGGGATTCACCCGCAAGCCTCACACCCTCCCCTCGGCATCGGCAGAAGCAGCTAACAGCACCGCTCCTCCCGCCATGGCGGTCAATCCGCGCCTCGTTTCCCCGCTCCTCCTCGCCTGCGCGCTGCTGCTCGCGTGCGCGCTCCTTGTGCCTTCCGCCTCCGCCGCCCGCCGCGTACTCCAGGATATCGGGGACGACTATGTCGAGCGCGTGGCGGACGAAGATTACGGCACGGACGACGGCGCTTCCTCCGCCGGGGCAGTCGGCCTCGGCGGCGCCGGAACTGGCGGAATGGACCTCCCGCCAGGCTTCCCCGGCGCAGCGGGTGGCGCAGCGGGCGGCGCAAACCCCGACATCACGGTGGGCGCGGGCAACGATCCCGCGACCAGCCCCGGCGACGGGCCAGCGAACATCCTGCCGGCGGATCCCGCCGCCGGGGAGGCGGTAGACGACCTGACCGATCCCGCCACCCCCGCCACTCCCGCCCCGCCCGTCGATTTCCCCGATGCCGGCGCGACGATCAGCGCGCTGTTCGATATGTCGCTGGAGGGGGCCGACATGGAGCTTGCGCGCACGCTCAAGCCGCAGCCGCTCCCCGCGGACACGCCCGCGGAGGTGAAGAAGTTCGCCGCGGGGATGGAGGCGAGCGAGGCGGCGGCGGCGGCGGCGGGCGCGCCTGGGCGCAAGCTCGCGGGCGTGCCGGCGTGGATGCGGCAGACCAACAACACGACGCCCTTCGGGTTCTACCCGTATGACACCCCCCTGTAAGTCGATTCATAAATTTCTTAGTCCACTCAAACTGGCTCTCAAGACAACTGGCTCTCGACACGACACGACGCCCTTCGGGTTCTACCCGTATGACACCCCTCTGTAAGTCGATTTGTTATATTTTTGAGTCCACTAAAATAGCAGCCCAGAGCCCTAACTCAACGCCCTTCGGGTTTTACCCGTATGCTTTTTGACGTCCCCACTCTGCTCCTCTTCCTCCTCTTTTGCTCCTCTCGCGTCATACTTTCTGCTCACCGCCCAACCCGCGTCTCATCGGCCCATTCGCCGTCTCTGCTCGTCGCCCTCAGATTCTCCCCCTCTCCCTCCCCCCATCCCCCCCGCAGGTACCACCCCTTGTTCGGCATGTCTGTGAAGGCCAAGAACGGCACATGGTACACATATGTCAGTCCCAAGAACCAGTGGCGGGGAACGGCTGACTGGGCCACGGGCTTCTGTAAGTTCTCTTTCAGTTCAAGGTTGAAAGGCCAGTGGTACACATGCGTCACCCCTCCTCTCTCTCTCTCTCTCTCTCTCTCTCTCTCTCTCTCTCTCTCTCTCTCTCTCTCTCTCTCTCTCTCTCTCTCTCTCTCTCTCTCTCTCTCTCTCTCCTCTCTCTCTCTTTTTCTCCCTCTCTCTCTCTCTCTCTCTCTCTCTCTCTCTCTCACTCAAGCCCTTTTAAACTCCCCCTCCCCCCCAGGGACCTGCCGTTTCACGGCGCCCCACCCCAGGAAGGGTTTCAACTGCGCGGCGGACCCCACCTGCCCGGGCTGCCCTCGCTGCCGCGGCTGGCGCTGCTTCCGCAACATGCACCTGCCCACCTACGGCTCCCCCAATGCCAACGTGTAAGCAACATGCACCTGCCCACCTACGGCTCCCCCAATGCCAACGTGTAAGCAACATGCACCTGCCCACCTACGGCTCGCCCAATGCCAACGTGTATGCATTCGTGCTGCCATGCACTAGTATCCTCTCCCTCTCCCTCCAATCCTTCTTCTCACTCCTCGCAATCACGCACCCGCTGCCTCTGAACATGCACCTGCCCACCTACGGCTCCCCCAATGCTAACGTGTAAGCAATCAAGCTTTTTTCACCGATGCTTCTCCTCACTCCTCGCAATCACACACCCGGCATGTTGTGAGACGTCTCAAAGCAAAACCCAACACTCCCCCAAACCCCAAACCTCTAACCTCTAACCCACAGGTATGTATCGAGCCTGATGCTGGCTGCTGCGTATCCCAAGGAGTACGGCGTGTGCATGAGAGCCGGCACGCCCAACGCAACGTGCATATTCGACCCGACCACCGGCGTGGGCATTGGCCTCAGGGTCCCTGGCCTTACACCCTCGAAGCCCTAAACCCCTAAGCTATCAAGTGGTAGCTCGGTCGCCATCCCCTCCTAGCATCGCCATGCTGCGGGATTTTTTGAGTCGACTCAAAAAATCTGCAAGCTTGGGGAGTGGTGGCAGTGGCATAGGCGTTGGCATTAGCATCAGGGTTTATGGGTAGGAGGATGGGGTGTTGGATGGATGGGGAGAAGATGTGCTTGGGAGTGTTTGCGCCTAAGCAAGCCTGGTTCTTGCTGCAAGCTGCATGCCTGCGTTGTGCTTCTCTAGTGTCGTGTGCATGGGATGCTAGTAGGCATGTGGGTTGTCTTTTGAAACCTGCTTGTATACCGCTACTTGAATAAAAGGATGATATTTATCATTTATAATTTATCCATGCTGGCATCTCACCCCCTAAGCTCTTACGGTAAATAACTCAAGTTTGACCTTCAGAGATTTCCCTAAAGCAACACCAACAAGCTTGGGAAGTCTAAGAGCGTGTTCCTACACCTCGTATCAGAAACACCTCGTAGTATCAGATTCGCGTGGTGAAATGCGTTTCAGTGTGTTCGACTGCGGTTGGATGCGTTTTAGTGCGGTTCGACGCGAAATTGATACGAGGTTGTCTGATAGCAACACGCTCTAAGTGCCATTCCTAGTCTTTCCAAGTCTGGTGAAACTGTCCATGCGTCCAGCCCACCATTTCACCCCTTCACAGTGTCACCACACTATCATAAATGGTTTGGGTTCACTATATGACACACCAGGGGAAGTGATTGGTGTGATGGAATGAGGACTTACGGTATGCACACTTGCCTGCCTGCCTTCCACAAGGCTTGATCTAGGGGGGAACTTTTTTGAGACCACAGGTGATGCACACACATCTTTTGAGGCGTCTCAAAAAACACTATGAGACTGCACTATAAGAAGTACACTACATGGTTCAGTCGGTACCTACACCGAAGGAAGACGCATGGTACCATAAGCCCCCGGATAGAAGCGCAGGCCTCGGATAAGCGCCGGCGCTTATAAAAGGATGAGGGCGCTTATATCCGGTCCTCGATTATAAGCGCACCCCCTGAGAATTCATTATTTATTATAAGCGCATGTTGATTTTTTTTCTTGAAGAACTGTCGAATTACGCCTTAGCAGGGAACGAAGCACAATTCCAGTTTCCCACTCAAAATCTCACTTGCTGCGCGTCTAGTCAGCATGTCCTGTCACTTAGTCAGCATGTGTTGGCAGGGAATCAATCCCTGCCAAGCTGCGGGAGATTCGGATTCGTGACCCCATATAGTTTCGACTCGATGAAAATGGGCAGAACGAGATCTACAGTTTGGTGTAAAATATACTTAATTTCATTTTTGCCATTGTATAAACGCCTGCGCTTATAAAAATCCTCGATTATAAGCCCACCCCCTAAAAAACAGTGTTTTTTTATACCCCCAGGGGCGCTTCTATCCGGGGGCTAATGGTACCATGTAGTTACCTAATCTAGATACGGTAGAAGTAGACACACACGTGTAAGCCCAACCCACATGTACGCAGCCCAGGAAGAGGAATAGTATCGATAATGGCTCATCTCATATCTACAGTATACTCAAACATACATACAAGGAACGGCGTACCTATCTGTTTCTCTAGGTACACCTGTATGCTGCTGTATCATCTATTTGCGCGCAAGGCCAACCCACATGTAAGCTGCCCAGGAGACGACAGTGGTGGTTTTCCCTGGTCTTCCTTGGATTTCCCTGGTCAACCCTATCTATACCACTGTATCATCTATTTGCGCATAAGGCCCACCCACATGTAAGCTGCCCAGGAGGTGACAGTGGTGGCTGCAACTGAGTAGCTGCAGGGGAGGGGAGCAGAGAAGAAGCAAGTCCGTTTAACAAGAAAAGTAAGCACGGTGCTTTGATGAGAAATCATATGAAAGTACTAGCAAGAAGGATAAGGGATGGATAAGCCATATGAATAAACAGGGAGTATGGTACAAGAGCAAGAACGAGGATGGGGGGAGGATGGGGGGAGGATGGGGGGAGGATGGGGGGAGGATGGGGGGAGGATGGGGGGAGGATGGGGGGATGATGTGGGAGGATGTTGGAGGATGGGGATAAGGTGGAAATTGAATGGAGAGAGGATAGGGGAGGAGAGAGGTGAGAGGTACCAGAGGTAGGGGAGGAGGTTGGGAGCGGTGGAGAGGAGGTAAGGGTCGTGCAGGAGGGCAGCGGGAAGGAGCAGCATCTGCAGACATGTGTTGATCTGCATGGGGGGCGGGATAGGGTGGTACTTTTGAGAATTCTCAAAAGTAAACTCAGGAGGGCAGCGGGAAGGAGCAGCATCTGCAGACATGTGTTGATCTGCATGGGGGGCGGGAAAGGGTGGTACTTTTGAGAATTCTCAAAAGTAAACTCAGGAGGGCAGCAGGGAGAAGCAGCATCTGCAGACATGTGTTGACCTGCATGGGGGGCGGGATAGGGCGCATGGAGTGGCAGGGTTTGACTTGTTTGGCCCGGGCTGACTTCTGAGTCGACCCAAAGGTTGTGCAGGAGGGCAGCAGCGAGAAGCTGCATCTGCAGACATGTGTTAATCTGCATGAGGGGCGGGATAGGGTGCATAGGGTCCAAGGGTTTGACCTGGTTTGACTAAATCTAACATGGTTTCACTGATTTTGGCTTGGTGTGTTCTGGGTTGACTTGTTACTGGAAAACCTGGCTGAAAGCGCACTGAACAAGTGAAACGCTTGTTTTAACTTAACCTTACTAGAAATACGCTGAGCTAAAACAGGAAATGCACTTTGCTGGTGAGAATTTGGTTATGAACAATCAATGCAAGTAGATAGCTTTTGAGTCGACTCAAAAGTCACTTGTGTCAAATCCCACCTTGTAAGCAAAACTGAGCAAAACTCTTAACTAAGAGCACACCTTGCTTATGAGGAGAGGCTCCACCCTCTCTGCTGTGCCCTGGCGGATATTGAAGAAGTGTGCGCGGTGCTGCCACCACTGCAGGGGTTGGGTGCGGTTGAGAGCGATTAGAGCAGGTGGCAGATCAGCACGTGGCACTCTCAACAGAAACACCTCTTGAGCCAGCACCAGCGCTGCTAGCCCCAACACCCTCCTCCCCGCCCTCTCCCTTCCCAACCCACCCACCTTCCACCGCACCGCATTCAACCGCATCACAACATGGCCCCCGAACAGAAACACATCTTCAGCCACGGCGGCAGCAGCCCCGTCTCCCTCCCCCCATCCCATCCCCACCCACGCACCTTCCACTGCACCTCATTCAACCGCATCACAACATGCCCCCCGAACAGAAACACATCTCGAGCCAGCACCAGCACTGCCAGCCACGAGGGCAGCATCCCTTTTCCCAGCAGCGCCAGTGCCACACACGCCACCAGAGCCTTGTCTGCCAATGGATCGAGATAGGATCCTAGCACTGACTCTCCTCCTTTAAATCTCCGTGCCAAGTACCCGTCTAGCTGCAGAAGCAGGGGAGGGTGAGATGGAAGGGGAGGGGGGTTGACACACGGCGCCACCAGCAGCAGCAGCACTGCCAGCGCCACACACGCCACCAGTGCCTTGTCAGCCAACGGATCGAGATACGAGCCTAGCCTAGCACTGACTCTCCTCCCTTGAATTTCCGGGCCAAATAGCCGTCTAGCTGTGGCAGTAGGGGGTGGAGAGATGCACGGGGTAAGACAAGGCAGGAGGCAGAAGGGGAGGAGAATTGACACACACTGCCAGCAGCCCCTTCCCCAGCAGTGCCAGCGCTTCATACACACGCCACCAGTGCCTTGTCTGCTGGCGGGTCAAAGTAGGATCCTAACACTGACTCTCCTCCTTTCAACCGCCGAGCCAAATAGCCGTCTAGCTGCGGCAATGGAGACAAAAAGACATGTGAAGGGGAAGGCAGGGGTTGGAAGGAGGGAAGGCAGGAGGGGATGGGAGAGGAATTCACACGCCCTGCTGCTGACGGATCCTTGTTACTAGCATCACCCTCGTTACTAGCATCACCCTCGTTACTAGCATCACCCTCACCAATGGCAACTTTTTCGTCGTCAGTAGCAAAACTTTGTCTCACCCAGTCAGACGCCCCTGCCAGTAGCAGAGCTGCGACTGCTGCCTCTGTGTGATTGTAGACGATGAGACTATATGGGGAGGGGGAAGGGAAGGGAAGGGTGGAACAAAGGCAGCATGGGGACGTTTGGAGGGAGGAAGGTGAAGGGCTGTTTGAAGCACGTAAGAGGATGGGCCAGGTGAAAGGCAAGGAAGCGAGGAAGGGGAGCAGTGGTGGCAGCAGCATGAGTGCAGTGGTGAGCAGTGCTCTGCTCTCCCACTGCAGCAGTGGTGGGAGCAGTGGTGGCAGCAGTGGTGGCAGCAGTGGTGGCAGCAGTGGTGGCAGCAGTGGTGGCAGCAGTGGTGGCAGCAGTGGTGGCAGCAGTGGTGGCAGCAGTGGTGGCAGCAGTGGTGGCAGCAGTGGTGGCAGCAGTGGTGGCAGCAGTGGTGGCAGCAGTGGTGGCAGCAGTGGTGGCAGCAGTGGTGGCAGCAGTGGTGGCAGCAGTGGTGGCAGCAGTGGTGGCAGCAGTGGTGGCAGCAGTGGTGGCAGCAGTGGTGGCAGCAGTGGTGGCAGCAGTGGTGGCAGCAGTGGTGGCAGCAGTGGTGGCAGCAGTGGTGGCAGCAGTGGTGGCAGCAGTGGTGGCAGCAGTGGTGGCAGCAGTGGTGGCAGCAGTGGTGGCAGCAGTGGTGGCAGCAGTGGTGGCAGCAGTGGTGGCAGCAGTGGTGGCAGCAGTGGTGGCAGCAGTGGTGGCAGCAGTGGTGGCAGCAGTGGTGGCAGCAGTGGTGGCAGCAGTGGTGGCAGCAGTGGTGGCAGCAGTGGTGGCAGCAGTGGTGGCAGCAGTGGTGGCAGCAGTGGTGGCAGCAGTGGTGGCAGCAGTGGTGGCAGCAGTGGTGGCAGCAGTGGTGGCAGCAGTGGTGGCAGCAGTGGTGGCAGCAGTGGTGGCAGCAGTGGTGGCAGCAGTGGTGGCAGCAGTGGTGGCAGCAGTGGTGGCAGCAGTGGTGGCAGCAGTGGTGGCAGCAGTGGTGGCAGCAGTGGTGGCAGCAGTGGTGGCAGCAGTGGTGGCAGCAGTGGTGGCAGCAGTGGTGGCAGCAGTGGTGGCAGCAGTGGTGGCAGCAGTGGTGGCAGCAGTGGTGGCAGCAGTGGTGGCAGCAGTGGTGGCAGCAGTGGTGGCAGCAGTGGTGGCAGCAGTGGTGGCAGCAGTGGTGGCAGCAGTGGTGGCAGCAGTGGTGGCAGCAGTGGTGGCAGCAGTGGTGGCAGCAGTGGTGGCAGCAGTGGTGGCAGCAGTGGTGGCAGCAGTGGTGGCAGCAGTGGTGGTGGCAACATGAGACGGCTAGGGAACGGTGTCTCACGCGGCAATGGGAGGGCCAGAGGCTAGGCGGGCAAGGGACACCAGATTGGCCGGCTGAAGCACCTCCCTCTCCCTCCATCCCCGCTTCCTGCTCTTGCTGCTGCTGCTCTGAATGCTACTGCTCCTCTCAGTGCTGCTGCTTTCAGGGCTG
This sequence comes from Closterium sp. Yama58-4, assembly GCA_947470075.1. Taxonomy (NCBI): domain Eukaryota; kingdom Viridiplantae; phylum Streptophyta; class Zygnematophyceae; order Desmidiales; family Closteriaceae; genus Closterium; species Closterium sp. Yama58-4. The sequence goes on from CANIUD010000948.1 coordinate 29,449, forward strand.
CAAACGCTGTTGCTGTTGCTGCTGCTGCTGCTGCTGCTGCTGCTGCTGCTGCTGCTGCTGCTGCTGCTGCTGCTGCTGCTGCTGCTGCTGCTGCTGCTGCTGCTGCTGCTGCTGCTGCTGCTGCTGCTGACATTCGACTGCTCACGGTCGCCCGTTTTATCAGAGTGCAGATAGCGCCTGCCCACATGCAGCCTGTCACTCTGTCTTGCACCCAATGAGCTGCATTGGCTGACCGCGTCACTCTGCCTTGTACCCGTTGAGCAATATGGGCCGTACGTGTCAATATAAGACTGCTTTGAATCTGTTGAGCTATAATACTGTTTCGACATGTCAGTATAAGAGGGGCAACAGATACGACGTCCGCCCATGTCACACCTATCAACACTGGGGTACGCATGTATCTGCTCCCCATGCGCACTGCTGCATGTATGCATAATGCGTTTGTGTGTAACGCGTGTATGCGCTCTGTGTGCATGCATATGCTGCTGCATTTGGTTTTGAGGCGCCTCAAAACTAGACATAACGCGTGTATGCACTCTGTGTGCATGCATATGCTGCTGCATTTGAGGACTCTGCAACAACAGCCATGCCCCATCTTTTGAGCTTCGACCCGTTTCAAATCCCGATGCCGATGCTCCATCTTTCCTCTTCTCTTGTACCCATGCCACTGCCACCCCAGGCTGTCTTCTTAAACCCTCATTCGCATAAACCCTGAAACCCGAAACCTTCTCATCCTTGGCCAACCTTTCCCTCTCGATTTCTCCACCATGCAAAGCTCTGCACCGTTCCCAATCCACCAGAGCCCACCGTAATCCCTGGTCTCCTATAGATGGACATCCATTGCGTGAATAGACTAGTGCGTCAGTTACAGTGCGGATTCCGTCAGCTACAGCGCCCACTCCGTCAGATACAGCGCGCCGTTCGTCACCTACAGCGGCACCTGAGCCGGCGCGGGCGGCGCAGGCGGAAGCAGTGACTCGGGGGAAGCCCGCGAGCGGAAGAGTTCTAGGGGCGCGCAAGGCAGCGGCGGCGCAAGGGGAATAAGCGGCGGGGAGGAAGGAGGGCGCGGCGAGAACAGAAGCCGTTGGGGAGCCAGATTCATCCGGATAGGCGGAAGCAGTAGAGGGGCTGGGGAAAGCATATGCGGATTCGGGGAGAGCAGCGGCGGCGTCTACGGGCCAGGGAAAGCAGACACCGCGACGACCAGCGACTGCTGTTAGCGCGCGCGGCAATCTCGAGGTGGCGGCCCGCGCTTCTGCTGTGGCGGCAGGTGACGTCAGCAAGGTTCGAGACAGTTCGGGTGCGTGTAGCGAGCGAGATGTGAACGACGTGACAATGACGGAGGCCGAGAAAGGACCCGCGGCGCGATCGGGAACCCCGGGGTGGGAGTGCACCGCGCGGGCCCACAGCCGTTCGATGTGGATGACGGCTCTCGATCGCATGGCGGATCAACCGTGGGGATGCAGCAGCAACTGAAAAAGTGTTGGCGTGGGATTTTCGAGTCAAGTCAGCAAATTGGCGCCCCCATTGTAGCACCAAAGAAGTTCTGGTACAATCTGTATCGCAACGTAACTGAACACTTGCCAATAAAAAAATACTTCTTGGAAGCCAAAAGCACAACTCTTTACCTACTGGTATTTACATCACACTGCAATGATTTCTCACAAAATGAATCGATTCCTCGCGGAACAGATAAACATCACACAACATTTCAAAACGCCTAGACGCTCCACACAAAACCAAACGTCACGAATCTGCAACTATGAATTACGCTCTGATCACACCTGATCACCAAGGTGCGCCATTTATGCCCTGAACACACAAAGTAGAACACATCATTAAAACATAATTACTACCTTACTACCATAAAACATAAACCCTGTTCATGAATATTACGTGCCCACGAATCTATCTGCCCACAAATCTCACCTGTCCGAGGAAGCTGCGCTTGTCATGGCCTGCCCACCCGCCAGTGTGCTGCTCGCCCTCTGCTGCTGGCAGCAGCGCGAAACCCATCCGGGCATGCCTCGACTCCCGCACTTCTCCACCCGCCCCGACCCCAGATATCTCCACCCCACCCGGGCCCATCCCACCTGGCCCCACCCCCGCTCGAGCCTGCCCCATGCCCAGCCCACTCCTGTCCCCTCCACTGGCGCTCCTGTCTACTCCCATGCTGCCTTGTCCCATGGTTGTGTTTTGGGGGAAGTTGGAACCGGATAGTGTTGACTGCCAGAGGTCCAGAGGCGGGGGCTGGGTAGGGAAGCGATGTTGCTGCTGCTGCTGCTGCTGCCGGGGAGAAGGGGCTATGTGGTTCTGAGCATGCATGTGTGCATGATGCAAGTGATGCTGCACCTGCTGCTGCTGTTGCTGCTCTTGCTGGTGCTGCTGCTGTTGCTGCTGCTGCTGCTGCTGCTGCACCTGCTGCTGCTGCTGCTGCTGCTGCTGCTGGAACGACAACATCTGAGCACCATCCCCTTGCCCAATATCCCTGAACCCACCACCTCCCACCATCCTCTGCGTCTGCTGCTCCCTCAGCCCAAAACCAGCCAAACCCGCACCTGCCAACCGTTCTCCACCGCCCCACGCACCACCTGCACCGGACAGAAACCCAAATCCGGCCCGCGTGCTGCCAAGCCCAGGAGGCAGGCCTGTGAAGGGCACATGCGAGCCCTGCCCATTTGCATTTGGCACAGTGGCTATCATACGAGACAGGCCAGACGACAGCCCTGATGGGCCAGACAGACCCGACAGACCAGGCAGACCCGACAGCCCCCCCAGCGGCTGCAAACCCACTCCCTTTCCCCCTGCTCCAACTCCCATTCCGCTTCCTCCTCCCAGTCCGCTTCCTGCTCCTCCCATTCCTCCCAGCTCCAACCCTGTACCGCCCCCCACCCGACCTGATGGAACCGCACCAGACCAACCCGAACCCCCTCCTGTCTGTGCTGCTGAGAAACCCAAGCCTGACCCACCGCCCATGCGTGCAAAGCCAGAGCCAGGGGCAGACGCTGCTGCAGACGGAGGGAGGGGCTCCTGAGGCTGGTTCGCCAAGGAGGGCGGATTGGTGGACGCGTGTGGCCCAGCCCCTGCCTCTAGCCCTAACCCTAACCCTAACCCTAAGCCTAATGTGTTGCCTGGGGTTCCCGAGGCTCCAAACAGCGGACTCCTTGTTGTGGACAGGTACGGGGCGTTGGATGTGGATTGGAATTGGGCTGTGACGGGGTCAGAAGGTGCGGCTCGGAACGGGCCATTGGGTGCAGCAGATAAAAAGGCCCTCAGCGAGTCAGATTCTTGCCGGAAATGGTCAGACGGGGGTGGGTTGGACAGGGAGGAGGTGTGTGGAGGGTGGGAGAGGGGATGGTCAAACGCAGACAGACCAGGGTAGAGCCGTGGCTGTGTGGATATTGCTGGACCGTTCATAAAGCCCCCTTCTCCCATTTGGCCTCTCAATCCGGCTGATGGGTCTCCAGAGGAAAGAGGGTTGGCCGAGGAGGATGAATGAGGCGCGAGGGAGGAGAACGAGAGAGGCGGCCCTCCGGAAAACGGTTGCTGCACAGACCCTGGCCCCATGCCCAGCTGCTGCTGCTGCTGCTGTTGCTGATGCTGCTGTGGATTATACTGCTGGTGGCGGTGCTGCTGCTGTGACTGGGGCTGCATTGGCTGCGGCTCCATATACCTGTTTGACAATGCAAAATTATGCACTGATTGCTGCTGCTGCTGTTGCTGCTGTTGCTGCTGTTGCTGCTGCTGCTGCTGCGGCTCCCAGGGACAGCCCTTTCAGAATATTCGCCAAGTGAGAAGACGCATCAGCATTATCCATAGCAGGCGTGGCACTCCTGCTACCTATGCTGCTGCCACCGCTGCTCCCAACACCGCTACCCATGCCTAGCCCATCCCCCTCTACCGGCCGATACAGCCCGGCTGCTGCTCCCATAAACAGCGAGCTGAGAACGTTCCCGTCCTGTGAAGCAGCTTCGGAACGAGCCACTCCTCCTAGTCCGGCCGAGCCAGAATCGCGCAGAAGCGCATCCCTCCCCACAGCCATGATTGCCGGATCCACAAACTCCAAATCAAGTGAGCTCGACACCTCTGCTTCTGCCGCCCCTGCAGCCGCTGCAGCCATTGCAGCCCCTGCAGCCGCTGCAGCCCCTGCTTCAGACGGCCCGACCAAACCAGGAAACAGTGAAGAAAGCCCATTCTGTACCTCAGCCAAACCATGCTCCTTCTCCTCTGCTCCTCCTGCCAATTCTACCACTCCTCTCTCCTTAATCGGCGGCAAATCAGTCCTGGAAGCAAACCCTGCTCCAACAGCACCACTACCTGCATCAAATCTTGCTCCTCCTGAATCCGAAGCTAGGCTAGAGCTCGCGCCAGCAGGTGCACCTGGGTTCACTGTAACGCCTATTCTCATCAATAGCTCTGCCATGGGCCCCATGTCACTATACCCACCCTCCCGCCCTGCTGCTTCATCCCCCCCAGAAAAATTCGAGTTTTCACTTGCTCGGGTCCTTGACGGATCTGGGGAGGAGGTTGATGCGATGGTTACGAGAGGCGGTGGGAGAGAAGATGGGTTCTGGCTGGTATCGCTGGGTGTCAGGTGCTGTGAGTTTACTGATGGGGATGCTCGTCCTGTTGCTGGTGGCGGAGAGAGGTGGTTTGGGGGAAGAGGCGGGTAGTGAGAGGGGGGGACAAATGCAAAGGCCACACATATGAAGAAACACAGGAGAGCGAGCAAGGACCCAAGTAAAATGCGGCATGTTGCATTGCAACGAGGAGGTGCAGGGACAGCAGGAGCAGCAGAGGTTCAAAGAGCAAAGAGGAGCACACTGCTTGGGAAGTGGAGAAGAGGCCAGTGCAGCACCGAATTTAGAAATTTAACAGCAAAGAAAATACACACACACACAAAAAAAAGAGAGAGAGAAAGGAAAACTCACCTGCTGCAGAACTTTCTAGGGTTGATTCCAGGCCAGGCACTGGCGGTGCTGATGGCGCCCCTGTTGAGGCCGGCAAGGGAGGGGTCTTGGCGGGGAGAGGTCCAAAGCCGGGCGGCGGCTGCATGGCGCCTGTGAGTTGGGCGCGGTTCCGAGGGGGAAGAGGACACGGAGCAGACCAGTAAACACACGGCGCTTTCTGCGGCCAGCAGAGAAAGGTGGATGCAAAACAGGTAGAGAAGGAAAGACGAGCCTGACAGCAGAAAAGAAGGGAGGTGAGGGAGAAAGACAGGCGCACCTGGGAGTGCTGGGGACGTGCGGCCAAAGCCAGGAGGCACAGAGTCAGGCCTCTTGGAAAAGCCAGGCGGGGGCGCCAGTGCTGACACTCCCGTAGAGCCTGCCCTGAAGCTGCCGCTTCTAGAGGTAGTCAGGGTGGGGGGTCGTGAGTCTGGGGTCGCTTCAGATGCAGGGGTTTCGGACGGTTGGGATGGGTTTAGGGGTGCTGCAGCTCTCTCCTGTGGTGCTTTGGATGAGGACAACTGGACTGACCCCACAGTAGCTTCCGGCTTCCACAACTGCTGCTGCTGCTGCACTGGCTGTTGCTGCTGTTTATTGAGGCTGCCAGGCAAATCATGGCCCGCATTCTTCTCACTCCCACTATCACCGACATCCATGCCAGCATTGGCAGCTCTCGCGCTGCTCGCGCCACTGTCCAAACCACCGCTGCTGACCCCCAAGCCAAAGCCAAGAGAGCCAAAAAACGTCCCATGAAGGCCCCCCATCTGAAGCCCACCCCCTTCAAGCCCAACCCCCTGGCCGTTGGCACCACCTGCACTGGCAGCTGCGCCCTCCCCAGATGTACCTGCCCCAGCCTCTTCCTGTGCGAAACGGAACCGGGATCGCCGCGACAGGGAAGAGGGGATGGCGGGTGCTGGTGCGGACGCAGGTGCAGGTGCAGATGCAGGCGCCGGTGCTGATTTCGCTTCCACTCCTTCCCAATTCGTGGCAGCGGCACTAGAAGCCTCTGTTCCTGGAACTGCATACTCCCGCCCCCCTGCTCCAGCCCCTGCCCCTGCCCCGGTTTCACCCGCTGCTCCTACCCCTGCACCTTCTCCTGTTCCTGGTGTTGGCAGTGGGTCCTTAAAACTCCCTCGGAGCAGCTTAGACAGCACACCAGAGGACCCAAACGCGCCTGTGCCCCACGCGTCAGCATCCATGCCAAGAATATCCGCAATTACATTCGACTCGTTCCGCTGCCCTCCGTCCCTACGCCCCTCGCCTCCCGCAGGCTCTGCAGCCTCTACCAAAGCTTTTCTCTGCACAGGCAGTATGCTCCCGTTCATGCCCTTCGGCACACACACAGTCTTAACCGATTGTCCCCCCATGCCACCTGCACTGTCAGCAGCATCAGCCACAGAAGCGTGTTTACTTTGATCAGACTGCCGTTCAGCAGCACTGTCTGCCCCTTCGCTACTCTCTGGAAGCTGGACTGCTGATGCGGACGCCATCACATCCCCAGCGATCAGTACTGAGAGCTCATCCTCCTCTGGAAGGCTCTCCTCCCCTCTCCTTCTCTCCTCACTTGAACTTCTCTCCTCCTCAGTCATTCTATCCTTCTCTGTCCTTCTTTCCTCCTTGATTTTTTTCTCCTCCTTCAGATCCACGTCCTTGCTTGCCTCTCTTGATGTTTCCGGTTCCACGTCTAAATCCATCTTAGACGAATCGCCCCCTGACTCCTGCGTCGCTTCCTGCTTATCTCCTTCCATGTCTGACGGGCTCACATCAACTTCGCGCTCCTGACTTGACGTGGCACTCTTTGCTACCTCCTCTTTAGTATTACTCTCAGCCTTTGCACGCTTTGACAAGGCTCCTTCACCCTTCTCCACCTTCTCCACCCTCTCCGCCCTCCCCTTTGACTTATCCTTATCAGGATCCTTTGCTGCTGCCCCCTTAAGTTTCTTCTTCTCCGCTTCTGACTGCCCTTTGCCTTTAACCTTTTCTGAATTCTTCTCTCCTTCATTAGACCCACCCACTCTCGCCTTCCCCTTGTCCCCTTCCTCTGTACCAGCCCCTTTGCCCTTCCCTTTCTCCGCCTGCCCATTCACTTTCCCCGCGCCCTTATCCGCGTCACCCCGCCCCTTCCCCTTATCCACCCCAGCGCCGTCCTCTCCCCCATCAGACCCCTTCTCTCCTGCGCCAACATCACCGCCTTTCCCTTTCCCCTTCTGCGCATCCAGCCGCATAGGATCAAACGCCAGTACCCTAGCCTGCAATTCGCTCTTCGCACTCGCCTGCGCACCTTCTTTTCCATCCGCGCGCGCCTCACCCGCCTCCCGCGGTCGTTTCTCCTCCTCGTCCTCTACCCCATGCAGCTCCTCCCAGCTGCGCGAGTCATCCGCTTCCACCATCACCCTCACTACGCCGCTCTCGCCCTTCTTCTTCTTCCCTTTCTTCCCGCCCCCGCCCCCACCCTTCCCTGCCGCATTCTCTGCACCCTCTGCCTGCTGCCCGTGAGCCTTGCCTCCTGTTCTCTGCGTTCCCGTGTTCTCCTTCTCTCCTTCCCGACCTTCTCCGCACTCCTCCATCGAAGCCCGCTTCTTCGAGTCATCACTTTTGACAGCCTCACCACTTCTACCAGCTTCGTCCTTCGCACCCTTTCTACTCTTCCCATCCCTACCGCCCTTCTCAACGCTACTGTCCTTCGCGCCCTTCTTACTGCTACTAACAGCACTACCGGCGCTTGCGCTGGCATCACCGCTCTCCACTCCTTCCATGTCCTCAGATCTTGACCCTTTATGCGCATGCGTCCCGTTCAATCCCTTCTTTGAACCGCTGCTGCCCGTAGCCGCTGCGCCTCCTGCAGCAGCCCGGCCTGCTAAAGCTGCCGCGTAGTCGTGCTCACCTGCTGAACCACCTGAAGAACCACCTGATGCGGCACCTGACGACGCGAGCTGCGCTGGAGTGGGCGATTCCCTGCCCAGAGACGAAGCCTTAGCCTGCGCCGTGTGCCCCAGAACCACCAACCGAGACCTCTGCTTCGACGGCGACTGAGCCTTAGACCGCGCAGAACCCCCTGCAACCGAACCAACAGCTGCCGAACCTAACGAACCAGCCGAACCAGGAGCGGCGGCAGCAGCTGCTACCTTCTGTTGCGCTGCCCCTACTGCTGACGGTTTCCCGGGCCCTGACGCAAGCGCAGCTGTGGCTGCTGTTCTAGCGACAGAGGCAGCGGAACTCGAGAGACCAGACGGCTGGAAACCCACAGTGGTGGACGCTGCGGGTCGCACAGTTGACGATTGCGAGAGAATGCTAGGCGGTGACTTGCCATGCACCTGCTTGTCCTGCAGCGATCCGAACCCCGTCCCCGCCCCAGCCGCGGCCTGTGTGGCGTTCACATGCGAGATTACCGGCGGGGAATGCGCGCTGGCTTGGATCACCCGGCCACTAAGCACTGCTGCGGATGGTTTGAACAATTGTGGGCCGTTGGATGAAGACCACGAGGAAGATGCTGTGTGCGTGGATCCAGACGTGGGTTTTGCGGCAGGGACTGATATTGCTGAGGAGACTGTACTGGTGGACGCAGGTTTGGACGCTGATAGAACGACCTTCCCCGCCAGTGACGCCTTGGAGCCCCTGGCAATAAATGAGTCAACGCACAACAGCACGTGGGCGGAGAGGGGACGGAGAACGGCAGAGGGGTGGAGAGCGTGAGAGCAGGGAAACAAGGCAGACGTTCGCTCAACTCGAAAACATCATACCACGAGGCGGCAGCGGGCAGCAGGCCTCCAGTCTTGGGCGCCGTTGACGGCCCCAGCGTGAACACCTTGGCTGTCGTTGCTGGATGGCTCGCTGGCGGTGCAGCTGAACTCTGCACACAAGAACCGAAATAATTGGGCTAAGAAACTACGGGAACAACTTTGGATACAATTAGGTCCAACTTTGATGTAAGACAACACAGCACGAGTGTTAGCAGCCCAATTGACCCCAACTGACCTTTTCCATATGCGTGTCGAGCGAGGGTGGCAGACCATTGGCTGCACGGCGGTTTACAGAATGCGACGGATCGAAGTACGGAGGCGGGTGCTTGCTGCAGCGAGGCATGCAGGACGGCGCGAGAGGGACATGGGAGACAGCACACAAGCCACACGGTATATGGCGCACAGCACACAGCACACAGCAGACGGAACACAGAAGTCGGAGTTGAGGCGGCAGGTAAGGTGAAGAAGGTCCACTAGGACAAACACAAAGCCTTAATAGCCTCTATACGTGCTGTTTCTCATGCCGTCATTCAAGACGCACCTCCGCCCATGCCTCTGCAACAAACGCAAAACTGAGAACGCACCTGACGCCATGCCTCTGCACCATTTCCTCCTTGGTGTAACTGTCTTCTTGCGTGCCAAACTCGTGAAGATACAAACAGTCCGGGTTGTTGCATACCTGCCACACCACACACTCGAAGCAGACTTGAGCCAAACGAGACCAGGACCCACACTGTCGCGTGCAGGATACGCAATAGCATCACCTTCCTAACTCCTATCTGATTGGCTGCACTGCACGTACCAGATTCTTCAGCCACGCGTTGCAATACTTAGTTGTGCCAAAGCAGGCTCTGCACAGGCAAACCAATCCGAAGCAGCATATATGGCAGGTCAACGTCTTTTACGGTTTCTGCAACTGCTTAAGTTAAAAAAACCCACAGCACCTATTACTCCTAGCGCACCTGAGGATTCGATTCTCGAAGAGGCATCCGTCAACGGCCTGGATGCACCGAAGGGCGTCCTCCTCCCTCAGATAAGTAACGTACCTGGCCCAACAAACACATGCACGCACACCACACGTTCACACCATCACACCACAGTGGCGCAAGACACCTGAAAATCTAAATTATACCTAACCACGTTAATGTGTGTGTGTGTGTCTATATTTTCTGTCTTTTTTGTTTCTGTTTCTTTTTTGTTTCCCAAAAAGAAACAACCCTAGCAAAAATCTCAATAACATACACGTTGGCGGAGGGGGGGTGGACGGAGCCGCCGAAGGAGGAATTGGAACGCGAGACGGCCACTTTGACGACCTTGCCGTACTGACCAAAGTAGTCGCGCCGCTCCAGAGTCTGCGAATTAGAGCGTGAGGGGAAAATCGGGTGATAGTAGCAACAGGGTCGGCGGCTAACTATCCGAAGGCAGTTTGACGAGACGAGCGAACACGATGCGAAGGCGAAAATCCAGGGTATCAGGAAGCGCAGAAGCGGCAGCAGGTAAGGTACGACTTGGTACGCTCACGCAGGACGCGGCCATCGGATCGATGCAGGGGGGAGAACGGTCTAAACTTAAATCTACGTTATGACCTCTTCGTCTGCGACGGACAGCGGGATCTAGACGACGTGAACGACAATCTTCTGAACCCAGTGCACGTTTTGAGTCGAGACAACAGCTGAATCGAGCGAGCAGGCTAAACCTGAAGCTACAACTAACATAATCGACTGCGACGGACAACAAAATTCCGATTTTGTAAACAAGGTTCTTTTGGACCACGCTCGAATTTAGGGTTGACTCAACAGCCGAACCGATACAGGCGAGCAGGCTAAAAACCTGAAGCTAAAGCTGACCTCTTCGTCCGCGACGGAGAGCGGGATACCGACGACGTAGACAAGGTTCTTCTGCACCACGCGCACGTTGCTCAGATGCCGCCGGCCTTCCGCCGTCGCGTACGCGCTCTTTGGACGGGACTTCGACTTGGATCGCTTCTCCGACTCGGTAAAACTGCAGGGCCGGACACAAGCAGCAAATAAAAACGTTGTTCCTAAGTTAATTTAGATCCTGACACGAAATCATAGCGGGTGATGACGATGCGACGACACTTAAGTTAAAAATGGACCAAAACTTGAAGCAGGAGAAACCTTGTCGAATGATGACGATTCCACGTTAATAACGACTTCGTGACTTACTCGTCGAGATCGGGACCGTTGGATGCGATCTTGTCTTTGCTGTAGGGAGAACGGCAGGCTGGACAGCGAGGTTCTAGATGGTCCTTATTCGCCATCTCCATGATGTGGTGCCAGCACCACAGGCATATCTGCGAGTCACCACGAGTCACCACGAGTTACCACAGGCAAGCAGCAGATGGGACAGCACAAGTCAAATCATGCGCTAACCATAGTATAAACATCATAAGCAGCTGATTTTTGACTTTAGACCAGAACTTTGACTCAAATTCAAGTCAACAGTTCTTAACAAACGTTCTTAACAGCTCTTAAAGAAGGAATTAAAAGAGTAGCTGGATGCAGGAATCCTATTCATCATCCTTAGAAACGGGATATTACACGGACTTGAAGAGGGCAGAAAAGCACCTGATAGCCGCACTGGCACGGCTGGAACTTCCGGTCTGTGGAATCCATTTCCTCCATGCACAACGGACACGTGTAATCCGTGTCATCTGAGAAATCCATGGTAAAATTACTAGAATAATAACTACTACAAAATTGGGTTCTCTAAGAACCGAACCAACGCAGGCTTGCACTGATTGAATAAAAGAACAGGCTCAGCCGAAGCGGGTGTAAGACAGTGATTAGGTTTTACAAAGCGACCATAACTCAAGACTCTGCACAAGGGTTTCAGCGAGGCAATTGGCAGTCAACAAGCGGGACTACATAATAGATGGACCAGGGGATTCAGGAAAAAGAGGCAGCAGGAGGGAGGTGGTGTTTTTGTCAGGGTCAGACAAAAGCGAGGGAGGAGGCTGGGGGCGGTAGGCTCGGCTCTGGTTTACGTTTGGCTCGGGTTGCCCAAATGTGGCCAAGGTTCGGTTCGGCACAATCTAGAAGTGGGGGATTCTTGGGAACATCTGGTTCTTGTACACGGTTGTGGGTGCGCTGACGAGTTACGTCGTCGCTCGCCACTTTTCGGCGTTCATGCACCATTGTCGAGGCTGTCACGAAATGACGCAGTTGCTGGTAACTCGGTAGAGAGTTCATCCTCGTTCTGCCCATGGTTCCCGCCATCCGACATCCATGGCCCCCATCCTTCCCATGAAACTTCTGCCCGCCATGCCCATCTCTGCATTCCCATCATCTGCCTTCTGTCTGACCAATCAGGCACCAGGAATGAAATTTTGGCACAGATGGGCGGCTGGGTACACAATCTGCTGTACCCAAGGAGGGTGTGCTTTCGCTAGCTAGCGACGGGTAACGGGTTACGCAGTCGTAACTCTTGCTCAATATTCCAATTCGTAAAACGCAATCCACGCATTCCCATCGAAGCCTGAGTGAGCTATTTCCTCATCAGAGCTTCCTCCTCCTCTCCTCGCATCACATGATTCCCATTCCCTATTCTTGCGCTCCCGTTTCCCGCTCATAACGCTTCTCGCAAACATGTCGTCCACTTTCCATTGCGAAACATGTTTCCAACGGTAAGATAGCGTCCGGGTGAAGCGGAACGCCATGCCGTTCAAGTCATCCGCATCGGCAGACGGCCCCGTTTGCTGCCTATGCGGCGGTAACCGGCACGGCGAGCCGCCTCCAGACGTAGTCAGACGAATCACGTATCACGACAGATCTTCCCGCCCAAGAGAGTCATCGAGTGCAGCGGGAGCTCCCCGGATTCCGCCTTCTGGAAAAGCGCGGAGCGGCGGAGACCGCGGACGCGCGGAAGGGCGGAGCGAGCAGGAGGATGGCGGAGGAAGCGGCGGAAAGGGAGCAGCTAAGGGAGGGGTTGGGGACCACGCAGCGGAGGGGGAGTTGCGCGAGATGCGGTGGCCGCCAATGCGGCCGGATCCGCACTTCGCGGACGTGCGCGGGTGGCTGGGTCCGCTGCTGGGGCCAGTGGCGGAGCGGAGCGGCGCTGCTGGCGCGTGGGTGCACCGCGAATGCGCCATCTGGAGCCCCGAGGTGCGCCGCTGCTAGTTCCTGCTGCTGCTGCTGCTGCTGCTGCTGCTGCTGCTGCTGCTGCTACTGATAATGATAAAGATAATGATGACGACAACAATGATGATGTCATGCTGCTGCCGTGCTGCCAAGTCAGCAGCACGTGCTAACCTAACCCAGCCACAGCACCTCAGCAAGCAAGGCATGCAGCGCTCCCAGCCGCCGCTGCTGCTGGAGAGCGCCGTGTACCCACGCAGAGCAGAGCAGGCGTCCCGTCCGTTACTCCCACACCACCAACCTCCCCCCGTCCTCCCCCCCTCATCCCCCGTCCTCCCCCCGTCTTCCTACCTTCCTCCCCCGTCCGCCCCCCGTCCTCCCCCCCTCCTCTCCACTCCTCCCCCCGTCGTACCTCCCTCCTACCCCCGTCCCCCCCCTCCTTCCAACCTAACTCAAACCTGACGTCAAACCTGACGTCAAACCTGACGTCAAACCTGACGTCAAACCTGACGTCAAACCTGACGTCAAACCTGATCTCAAACCTGACGTCAAACCTGACGTCAAACCTGACGTCAAACCTGACCTCAAACCTGACCTCAAACCTGACGTCAAACCTGACCTCAAACCTGACCTCAAACCTGACGTCAAACCTGACCTCAAACCTGACGTCAAACCTGACGTCAAACCTGACGTCAAACCTGACCTCAAACCTGACCTCAAACCTGACGTCAAACCTGACCTCAAACCTGACCTCAAACCTGACCTCAAACCTGACCTCAAACCTGACATCAAACCTGACCTCAAACCTGACCTCAAACCTGACGTCAAACCTGACCTCAAACCTGACGTCAAACCTGACGTCAAACCTGACGTCAAACCTGACCTCAAACCTGACCTCAAACCTGACCTCAAACCTGACCTCAAACCTGACGTCAAACCTGACCTCAAACCTGACCTCAAACCAGACCCCAAACCTGACGTCAAACCTGACGTCAAACCTGACGTCAAACCTGACCTCAAACCTGACCTCAAACCTGACCTCAAACCTGACCTCAAACCTGACCTCAAACCAGACCCCAAACCTGACGTCAAACCTGACGTCAAACCTGACGTCAAACCTGACCTCAAACCTGACCTCAAACCTGACGTCAAACCTGACGTCAAACCTGACGTCAAACCTGACCTCAAACCTGACCTCAAACCTGACCTCAAACCTGACGTCAAACCTGACCTCAAACCTGACGTCAAACCTGACCTCAAACCTGACGTCAAACCTGACGTCAAACCTGACCTCAAACCTGACCTCAAACCTGACGTCAAACCTGACCTCAAACCTGACGTCAAACCTGACGTCAAACCTGACCTCAAACCTGACCTCAAACCTGACGTCAAACCTGACGTCAAACCTGACCTCAAACCTGACGTCAAACCTGACCTCAAACCTGACATCAAACCTGACCTCAAACCTGACCTCAAACCTGACGTCAAACCTGACCTCAAACCTGACGTCAAACCTGACGTCAAACCTGACCTCAAACCTGACCTCAAACCTGACGTCAAACCTGACCTCAAACCTGACGTCAAACCTGACGTCAAACCTGACCTCAAACCTGACCTCAAACCTGACGTCAAACCTGACCTCAAACCTGACCTCAAACCTGACGTCAAACCTGACCTCAAACCTGACGTCAAACCTGACCTCAAACCTGACCTCAAACCTGACGTCAAACCTGACCTCAAACCTGACGTCAAACCTGACCTCAAACCTGACCTCAAACCTGACGTCAAACCTGACCTCAAACCTGACGTCAAACCTGACCTCAAACCTGACGTCAAACCTGACGTCAAACCTGACGTCAAACCTGACGTCAAACCTGACCTCAAACCTGACCTCAAACCTGACCTCAAACCTGACGTCAAACCTGACGTCAAACCTGACGTCAAACCTGACGTCAAACCTGACGTCAAACCTGACGTCAAACCTGACGTCAAACCTGACGTCAAACCTGACCTCAAACCTGACGTCAAACCTGACCTCAAACCTGACGTCAAACCTGACGTCAAACCTGACCTCAAACCTGACGTCAAACCTGACGTCAAACCTGACGTCAAACCTGACGTCAAACCTGACGTCAAACCTGACGTCAAACCTGACCTCAAACCTGACCTCAAACCTGACCTCAAACCTGACGTCAAACCTGACGTCAAACCTGACCTCAAACCTGACCTCAAACCTGACGTCAAACCTGACCTCAAACCTGACCTCAAACCTGACCTCAAACCGGACGTCCAACCTGACGTCAAACCTGACCTCAAACCTGACCTCAAACCTGACGTCAAACCTGACCTCAAACCTGACCTCAAACCTGACGTCAAACCTGACCTCAAACCTGACGTCAAACCTGACGTCAAACCTGACGTCAAACCTGACCTCAAACCTGACCTCAAACCTGACCTCAAACCTGACCTCAAACCTGACCTCTAACCTTACCTCAAACCTTACCTCAAACCTGACGTCAAACCTGACCTCAAACCTGACCTCAAACCTGACCTCAAACCTGACCTCAAACCTGACCTCAAACCTGACCTCAAACCTGACGTCAAACCTGACCTCAAACCTGACCTCAAACCTGACCTCAAACCTGACGTCAAACCTGACGTCAAACCTGACCTCAAACCTGACCTCAAACCTGACCTCAAACCTGACCTCAAACCTGACCTCAAACTTGACGTCAAACCTGACCTCAAACCTGACCTCAAACCTGACCTCAAACCTGACCTCAAACCTGACCTCAAACCTGACGTCAAACCTGACCTCAAACCTGACCTCAAACCTGACGTCAAACCTGACGTCAAACCTGACGTCAAACCTGACGTCAAACCTGACCTCAAACCTGACCTCAAACCTGACCTCAAACCTGACCTCAAACCTGACGTCAAACCTGACCTCAAACCTGACCTCAAACCTGACGTCAAACCTGACGTCAAACCTGACGTCAAACCTGACCTCAAACCTGACGTCAAACCTGACGTCAAACCTGACGTCAAACCTGACCTCAAACCTGACGTCAAACCTGACCTCAAACCTGACGTCAAACCTGACGTCAAACCTGACCTCAAACCTGACGTCAAACCTGACGTCAAACCTGACGTCAAACCTGACGTCAAACCTGACGTCAAACCTGACGTCAAACCTGACCTCAAACCTGACCTCAAACCTGACCTCAAACCTGACGTCAAACCTGACGTCAAACCTGACCTCAAACCTGACCTCAAACCTGACGTCAAACCTGACCTCAAACCTGACCTCAAACCTGACCTCAAACCGGACGTCCAACCTGACGTCAAACCTGACCTCAAACCTGACCTCAAACCTGACGTCAAACCTGACCTCAAACCTGACGTCAAACCTGACGTCAAACCTGACCTCAAACCTGACGTCAAACCTGACGTCAAACCTGACCTCAAACCTGACGTCAAACCTGACCTCAAACCTGACGTCAAACCTGACCTCAAACCTGACCTCAAACCTGACCTCAAACCTGACCTCAAACCTGACCTCTAACCTTACCTCAAACCTTACCTCAAACCTGACGTCAAACCTGACCTCAAACCTGACCTCAAACCTGACCTCAAACCTGACCTCAAACCTGACCTCAAACCTGACCTCAAACCTGACGTCAAACCTGACCTCAAACCTGACCTCAAACCTGACCTCAAACCTGACGTCAAACCTGACGTCAAACCTGACCTCAAACCTGACCTCAAACCTGACCTCAAACCTGACCTCAAACCTGACCTCAAACCTGACCTCAAACTTGACGTCAAACCTGACCTCAAACCTGACCTCAAACCTGACCTCAAACCTGACCTCAAACCTGACCTCAAACCTGACGTCAAACCTGACCTCAAACCTGACCTCAAACCTGACGTCAAACCTGACGTCAAACCTGACGTCAAACCTGACGTCAAACCTGACCTCAAACCTGACCTCAAACCTGACCTCAAACCTGACCTCAAACCTGACGTCAAACCTGACCTCAAACCTGACCTCAAACCTGACGTCAAACCTGACGTCAAACCTGACGTCAAACCTGACCTCAAACCTGACGTCAAACCTGACGTCAAACCTGACGTCAAACCTGACCTCAAACCTGACGTCAAACCTGACCTCAAACCTGACGTCAAACCTGACGTCAAACCTGACCTCAAACCTGACGTCAAACCTGACGTCAAACCTGACGTCAAACCTGACGTCAAACCTGACGTCAAACCTGACCTCAAACCTGACCTCAAACCTGACCTCAAACCTGACCTCAAACCTGACCTCAAACCTGACGTCAAACCTGACGTCAAACCTGACCTCAAACCTGACCTCAAACCTGACGTCAAACCTGACCTCAAACTTGACGTCAAACCTGACCTCAAACCTGACGTACCTTAAACCTGGCCTCAAACCTGACGTCAAACCTGACGTCAAACCTGACCTCAAACCTGACGTCAAACCTGACCTCAAACCTGACCTCAAACCTGACGTCAAACCTGACGTCAAACCATTCACACTGCATGACCCTCCTCCTCTCCCCAGGTGTTCTTCTGTGCGGTGTCTGAAGAACTCGCGCTAATGAAATGCACTATCACACCCTCTCCCCTTCCCCGCAGGTGTTTTTCTGTGCAGTAATTTAGTTGAAGAACCCTCTCTAGAGCAGAATCAAAGCTATTATTACCCCCTCTCCTTCTCTCCAGGTGTTCTTCTGTGCGGCGAATCAGCTGAAGAACGTGCCTGCTGCAGTGCGGAGGGGGAGGCTACTCAAGTGCAGCCGGTGTGGTCGCAGCGGGGCCAACATTGGGTGCCGGGAGGAGCGGTGCCCACACACGTACCACTTGGTGAGATGAAACGGTGCTACTTGTAACGGGTGGCGAGATGAAACGGCAAGTGAGATGTAACGGTGGATTTTGTGCCATCACTGAGATGAAACGGAAAGTACACAACTGTTCTTTCGACCACAACAATTTCATCTTACTCTGCTCCTCCACACCTCCTTCACTTTCCCCACACATTCCCCTCCCCTCCCCTTCTGGCTCATCCTTCCCCACCCGATCCGCCCCCTCCCTTCCCCTTCCTCCCCACCCAAGCCCTGTGCACGCTACGACGACTGCTTTTTCGACCACAACGATTTTCTCATCTCCTGCCCGCTCCACACTCGCTCCCTCATGCTCCGCCGCCACGGCTCCCACCTGCCCGAATTCAACGCCTTTTTTGGGCAGCCCGCGGGCAGGCTGTCCGGGCAGATGGTGGAACTTTTGTCGGCTGCTCGCGCAGCTGCCCGGAAGGACGAGGAGGCAGAGGCACAGTGGGAGGAGGGGATGGGGAGTGAGGAGGATGATGAGGATGAGGAGTTTCAGGCAAAGGAGAGGAGGAGGAGAGTGAGGGACCTGGCTAGGGTTGAGCCAGTTCGGCTTGGGGGTGGGGTGACGTGGCGTGCGGCTGCCAGTGGTGCTGCCACGTCACTGGCCACGTCAGCAGGTGGTGGTCGTTATCCGGTGACTGGGCTTGAGAGGCCGGCTGGGGTTGAACCTGGGGGAGAGGGAAGGGGGGACGGAGGGGGAGGGCGGAGGGGGGACGGAGGGGGAGCAGGGAGAGAAGAACAAGGGGGGAAGAAGGAAGGAAGGGGCGCTAGAGTGCCAATTCAAACTGGCAGTGTCTGGGAAAACGTTGACTGTGACAAAGCAGAGTGTGACAATGTCGAGTGTGAGAATGAAAGGATGCCACCGGGGGAGCAGTCACAGAGAGCAGCGCACAGCATGTTAAATCCACTGGCAAGGCCTGGCAGTGGCGCTGATGGTGGTGGTGCTGACTTGGCGGCGTCTGGTTGGGTGATGGTGCGGTTTGGGGGGGCTGACGCAGGGGGAATGGGGGGAGGGGTGGGGGAAGCGGGGGACGAACTGGCGGCTGTGATTGGCCCTGAGACTCCGCTGGAGGTGCTGTTGGGGGCGCGAGGGGGTGGGGAGGTTGGTCGAGGGGAGGGGTGGATGCGGGAGGGGGGAGTGAGGGAGGGGAAAGTCGTGGAAGGGGGGCTGGATGAAGGGGATGAGGAGCTTGGTAGAGGAAGGAAAGCAGCGGAGGAGGGAAGGAAGAGAGGAAGAGAGGGAAGGGATGAAGGTCGAGAGGGAAGGGATGAAGGTCGAGAGGGAAGAAAGGGAGCACCGCAGCAAATACAGGGCTCGAGTGCCGAAGTGCGCCTGAGGGGTGGGGCTGTGGAGGAGGTAGCAATAGGTGGCGTGAGAAGCATGCGGGTGAATGCAGGGACGTGTGAGGGAGTGAATGAGGGAGTGAATGAGGGAGTGAGGGAGGGAGTGAGGAAGGGAGCGAGGGAGGAGGTGGGTGGGGCACCTGATTGGGGGACTGAGGGTGATGGGGAGGGGGAGATGGCAGCAAAGCGGGCGAGGATTACACCAGGAGCCGAGGATTCAGAGGTGCTGGTTGATGGGGCCAGAAAGACAAGGGGCACTCCAGGCGCAGCAATGGGCTCTGCTTTTGAGACTTGTCAACAGCAGGCACGGGTTACAGCCGAGCCTGACGTGCTGGTTGGAAGGAAAAGGGACTCTTCAGAGGCAGTGGAAGATGGGGGGGATGGTGTTGGTGTGAGAGCAGCAGCAGCAGGAGCAGGAGCAGGAGCAAGAGTGGAAGGAGCAGAAGGAGCAGCAGGAGCAGAAGGGACAGCAGGAGGAACAGCAGCAGGGACAGGGACAGGGGAGCGGGTGAGAGATGCAGCAGAGGGAGAAGAAGCTCGGGCAGTATCATCACCTGACGCAGCCAAGGTATCACACTCAACACCAGCAGAAGCAGCAGGAGCAGGAGCATCAGGAGCAGTAGCAGGAGCAGCAACAGAAGCACCACCACCCGCCCCTCCATCCGCCCCATCCACCCATCCCCCCAGCACCCCCCCTCCGCTCCCCCACGCCTCCCCCTTCCCCCCCTGGTCCGCCATAGGCGGCCTACGCCCAGTCATCCGCTCCCTCACAGAGCTCGTCCTGCTCCCCCTGCGCTACCCCTCCCTCTTCCCATCCCTCGGCATCACACCCCCACGCGGCGTGCTCTTACACGGGCTGCCCGGGACAGGGAAGACCCTGGTGGTGCGGGCATTAGCAGGAGCGTGCGCGAGGGGGGAGCGGGAAGTGGCGTTTTTTGCCCGGCACGGGGCGGATTGCCTTGGGAAGTACGTGGGAGATGCGGAGAAGCATCTACGGCTGCTGTTCGAAGTGGCGAAGCAACGTCAGCCGTCGATTATTTTCTTTGATGAGCTAGATGGGCTTGCGCCGGCTAGGGGGCCGAATCAGGACCCGACACATAGCTCTGTGGTTGCTACGCTTCTGGCGTTACTTGATGGGTTGGATTCGAGGGGTGCAGTTACCGTGATTGCTGCAACCAATCGGATTGATGCGATTGATCCTGCCCTGCGCCGCCCGGGCAGGTTTGTCCGCGAGATTTTCTTTCCGCTGCCCGGATTTGCGGGCCGGAAGGCAATTTTGAGGGCGATAACGGGGGGTTGGGGGATGGGGGTTGCACCTTCTGGGAAGGTTCTGGAGGAGCTGGCGAGGAGGAGCGAGGGGTTTGCAGGGGCAGATCTGCGGGCAGTTTGCAATGATGCCCTTATGGCTGCCCTGAGAAAAAAGTTTCCCATGGACAAGGCTTTGGCTCTTGATGTGCTGCCAGGGGATGAAACTACTAGTTCTGGGCAGCCCCAGCTGCCCGGAGCAGGGGCACCTTCTTATCCACGTGGCACAGGCTCATTGGTGCAAGCGAAGATGTCTCGTCTGCCTATCCCTGAGATCCACGTGGAGGCCTGTGATTGGCTGGAAGCACTGCAGCGGGCGCAAGTGCCCTGTGCCCTCCGAACCGCCGCAGCCAGCTTCGGCAAGTTAGGTTCGGCTGCCGTGCCTGGATACCTGTTACCGATCCTGGCCCCTGCCTTGGTTCAGTTGGTTCGTGCACTGGGGAGAGGAGACGAGAGGGCAGGGGATGAGGAGGAGTGGGTGGTGGGACGGGCCTTGGAGATGCTGGGGTGGGTGGAGGGAGGAGAGGACAGAGGCATGCCGGGCAAGGATGGGGCTATGGGGGATGGGGGAGCGGGAATCGGAGAGGGGGAGGAGGAGTGGGAGGTTAGGAAAGGGAAGGAAGTGGGGGAGAGGGAAGAAGAGGAGGATGGAGAGGAAGGGGAGGAAAGGGAGGAAGAGGAGGAGGGGGAGGAAGAGGGCAGTGATTTGTCGTTTGGGCTGTGGCAGTGGGGGCAGCAAGCAGGGGGAACAAAGCAGGGGCAGGAACAGCTGAGACAGTGGCAGGGACAGGGGCAGGGGCAGCGGGTGGTGATGTGTGGGAGGGGCGAGCAGGGGCAGGCACATGTGGGTGCTATAGCAGCCAAGCTGCTCAGCCCCGGAGGCATACAGGCGTTTGCAGAGGCGTGCAGAGTGGTGCAGCTGGAGCAGAGGGAATTTTCGAGTGAAGAGCGGTGCAGAGGGGTTGGGAGGGGGAGGGCGGAGTGTGGGGGGAAGGGAGGAGGGGAGGGGGCGGTGGTGGTGGTGGATGTGGCGGCTATGGTGCTGCTAGGGCATGGAGACATGGCTGCAGGCATGCGCACACTCATAGGTCAGTCACCCTTCACCCTCCCATGCCCCCATGCCCTCATGCTCAAACCAAAGCCCTTATTCTCGAGAGCCTATGTCCCTTAAGCCTATGTCCCTTAAGCCTATGTCCCTTACGCCTATGTCCCTTAAGCCTATGTCCCTTACGGCTATGTCCCTTAAGCCTATGTCCCTTAAGCCCTTATTCTTCTCATCCATCAACCTCCCCACGCTCCGACCCTGCTTGCTGTGAGGCGCTTCTGATGAGGTTTTTTTTTGCCCTTGATCGGATGGCGTTCCGCTCATAGATCCGTCTTTTGAGAATTCTCAAAAGCGCTTGATCGGATGGCGTTCCGCTCATAGATCCGTTTTCCCTCTGTTTCTGTTTGCAGAGCAAGCAAGGTCCATGGCGCCCTGTGTGCTGCTGCTGCCACGTGTCAACACGTGGGTGGTGGAGGGGTGGAAGGATGGGAGAGGCATGGGAGTGGATGGGGAGGTGGAGGAGGCGGGGGAGGAGGAAGGAGGGAAGATGGAGGAGGAGAAAGTAGGAGAGGGGGAGGAGGAGATGGAGGAGAGTGATGGAGGGTTGAGCGAGGAGAGCCGGGAAGAAAAGGCTACAGGGGAGGAAGAGGACGAAGGAAGGGAGGATGAGGAAGGAGGGGGAGATGAAGAGGGGGATGGGAGAGAAGGGTGTGAATCAGGGGAGTGGGCATCATTTGAACAGCTGATGGCCGTGGTGGAGTCTCAACTGTCGTCCTCTGCTGCTCTGCTGCACTCTTCCACCACGGCCTGCATTCACGTTGTGGTGAGTCATGCCATGCCATGTCATGCCATGCCATGCCATGCCATGCCATGCCATCAGGGAGTGGGCGACGTTCGAGCAGCTGATGGCAGTGGTGGCGTCCTCTCCTGCTCTGCTGCTCTCCTGCTCTCCTGCTCTGCTGCTCTGCTGCTCTCCTGCTCTGCTGCTCTCCTGCTCTGCTGCTCTGCTGCTCTCCTGCTCTGCTGCTCTCCTGCTCTGCTGCTCTGCTGCTCTCCTGCTCTGCTGCTCTGCTGCTCTGCTGCTCTGCTGCTGCATTCTTCTCGAGTCACTGCTGCTTGCATTCATGTGGTGGTGCGTCCAGCCATCCCATGCCATGCCATGCCATCTCATGCGGTGTCAATTTATGCCATGCCATGCTGTGCTACGCCATGCCAAAACCCCAGTTTTTCCTTCCCTGTCCTTTTCTCTGTCTTCCTTCCATCCACTTCACCTCACCCAGGCCACATCAGAGGTACCTTTATCCGCCCTCCCATCGCCTGTGCAACGATTCTTCCTGCCCCCCTCCTCCTCTCCCCTCTCCCCCTCGCCCTCCTCCTCCTCTGTCCCCTCCTCTCCTCCCTTCTTCTGTCCCTCCCCTCCTCCCTCCCCACGTCCCTCCCCACGTCCCTCCCCTCCTCCCTCAACCGAACCATCTCCTCTAACTGGCCTTGGGGCAAAGGCGAGTGGACTGAGCTTGGCGAATGTGAATGTGAATGTGAATGTGAGTGTGAGTGTGAATGTGAATGTGAATGTGAATGTGAGTGTGAGTGTGAATGTGAATGTGAATGTGAATGTGAATGGGAGTGGGAGTGGCAGTGGCCGCACAGTGCTGACTCTGCCCTCTCTCCCCTCCTGCTGCTTGCAACACTCTCTTGTGGCGGGTGGTGGTGGGGGCAGTGGCAGGGGAGGAGGAGGAGGGGCAGCAGTGGAACGGGAGGCAGGAGATGGGGGGAATGTTGAGGGAGAGGGGGATGAAGGCACGGGGCCACATGATATGTGGGGAAAGGGATGCCTTGGGGGTGGCGAGAGGGGAGAGGAGGAGGAGGGGGAAGGTGGAAGAGGAGTAGGTGTTGTAATTCCATATTTTATACAACATGCATAGGCTAGACTTAGATGTGCAGCAGTCTTATAAATTGGGGGGTTGGTTAGTGTACCCTCCAACCACATTTTGTGGTTGGTGGGGATTGGTCCTTACCTTAACCAATCCCAACCAACACACATTTTGTGGTTGCTTGGGCCACAAGCAAACTCACCCATTGGCCAACTTATTGGCCAATAGGGTAAGCTTCCCTCTTATCTCTCTCTTGCTCATTGCTTGTACTAAAGAGCCTTTTGGCTCATTATTCAGTGCAACAATTCTTCTTTCTCACATGGTATTCAGAGCTTATGGCTCACGCCCTACCAAGATCCTTAGGACCGTCCTAACATGTACCTCTCTTCCTACCCGGCCAATAATGGCCTCCCTCCCTGTGTTTCCTTAAGCGCTACCTCCCGCTTCACGTCTTAGGCGCTATCCTCTCTCCTGCGGACCAGATCCGCCCTCCCGCGGACCAGATCCGCCCTCCTGCGGACCAGATCCGCCTTCCCGCAGACCAGATCCGCCCTCCCGCGGACCAGATCCGCCCTCCTGCGGACCAGATCCGCCCTCCCGCGGACCAGATCCGCCCTCCCGCGGACCAGATCCGCCCTCCCGCGGACCAGATCCGCCCTCCCGCGGACCAGATCCGCCCTCCCGCGGACCAGATCCGCCCTCCCGCGGACCAGATCCGCCCTCCCGCGGACCAGATCCGCCCTCCCGCGGACCAGATCCGCCCTCCCGCGGACCAGATCCGCCCTCCCGCGGACCAGATCCGCCCTCCCGCGGACCAGATCCGCCCTCCCGCGGACCAGATCCGCCCTCCTGCGGACCAGATCCGCCCTCCTGCGGACCAGATCCGCCCTCCCGCGGACCGTATTTGCCCTCTCCGCGACCTACCTTTGCGACGGCCGCGATTTCCTCTTCAACGGCCGCAATTTCCTCGTCAACGGCCGCGTTCTGCTCGACGGCCGCGTTCTACTCGTCGACGGCCCAGATCTGCTCGTCGACGGCCCAGATCTGCTCGTCGACGGCTCAGATCTGCTCGCCGACGGCCGCAACCTGCTCGGCGGCCGCGGTTTGCTCGCTGACGGCCGCGATTCACTCGTCGATGTCCCCGATCTGCTCGTCGACGGCGTCGATCTGCTCGTTGACGGCCGCAATCTGCTCGCCGACGGTCGCGATCTGCTCACCGACGGCTGCGACCTGCTCGCCGCACGGGCTCCTTTGTTGCGTGCTTTTGGGCGACTCTGCCTGTCGCGCGCGTCCGCAGCAGGCCTCCTCGTCCAGCGCCTCCGCATCGCACCTCCTCGACCAACGCGTTCGCCGCAAGCCTGTTCGTCGTCGTCGTCCTCCCGCCCTCCAACCACACCGCGCCCCCCCGCCCCCCTCTCCTCCCCCTCTCCTCCCTCCCTCCTCCCCCCCCACTCCCCCGTTCGTCCTCCTCCTGTTCTACCCAGCAGCAGCACCAGCAGCGGCAGCAGCAGCGGGACCAGCAGCGGCAGCAGCAGCGGGACCAGCAGCGGCAGCAGCAGCGGGACCAGCAGCGGCAGCAGCAGCGGGACCAGCAGCGGCAGCAGCAGCGGGACCAGCAGCGGCAGCAGCAGCGGGACCAGCAGCGGCAGCAGCAGCGGGACCAGCAGCGGCAGCAGCAGCGGGACCAGCAGCGGCAGCAGCAGCGGGACCAGCAGCGGCAGCAGCAATGGGACCAGCAGCGGCAGCGAGACCAGCACATTACCTGCCTCCTCCTCTTCCCTCTCCTCGACCTCGTCCCTATGGCATCATCATCCGACTCCTCTGCCGATCTCGCTACAGTTGACGCACTTGAGCTACTTGCTGACAACTCTGCTGCTAATTGGCACTCTTACGCTCACTCAGTCGAGGTGCTTCTCTCCTCTATCGTAGTCAGCGGCTACAACCTTCGATCGATTGTATTCCAGGAAGACACCGGTCTTCAGCCCGTCGCCCCCACCGCTCCTACTGGGCCTGCCCCCGCCACTCCTGGGGCCGAGCCTATCCCCCCGGGTGACCCTCCCACCTTCGCGCCGAATATAAACGACCCACAGAGCTCGGAAACCGCCATTCGCACATACCGCACCGCTCTCCAAGAGCACCTACGCCAGCAACTGCGTTACGAAGAGGACAAGCGCACATATGATGCTGCTGCTGCCCTCCACAACAAGTACCAGGAGGACCTCAACACCTACGCTGCACAACTTGCCGACTACACCACCAAAATCACTGCCTGGCGAGTTGCTGACCGACGCGCGCTTGCCATTCTTCTCGCCACCATTCCCTCCTCCCTCAAACGCGAGCTCTCACCCACCTCCTCCTCCCACCTGTGGCGATCACTCGTCGACCTTTTCGACCGTCAAGACGTCGCCACCCTCTACGCTCTTATCAAAGAATTCGGAACTCTCTCTATGGATTCAACCTCCGGCGCAGCTGCCTTCACTCGCCGCGTCCTAGATCTCGCTCGACGCCTTGCAGCACTTGATGTGGTGTACCCAGATGCT
This sequence comes from Closterium sp. Yama58-4, assembly GCA_947470075.1. Classification (NCBI taxonomy): domain Eukaryota; kingdom Viridiplantae; phylum Streptophyta; class Zygnematophyceae; order Desmidiales; family Closteriaceae; genus Closterium; species Closterium sp. Yama58-4. Next base: position 55,247 of record CANIUD010000948.1, read on the forward strand.
GTCATTTGCTGCCACCTTCTTGAGGGCCTGACACCTGCCTTCGACGCTCACAAGCTTGCGTACATGCAGCTTATCTCCAAGCACCACACCCCTGCTGAAGTCGCTCAGTGGATTATCACCACCGAAGCTGAGATCCTTCGCCACTCTTCCTCCACAGCCGCAGCAGCCCAATCGCGCAGCAGCCGGGGTGGCCGTGGTGGTGTGCGTGGGGGTGGGCGTGGTGGTGGGCGTGGGGGTGGACGAGGGGGATCAGCAGGACGCGGTGGTGCTGGTAGCGGAGGTACAGGTCGTGGTGCCGCAGCTGCCTTTCCTCCCTGTCAGTACCTGCCTCGCTACGGTCCCACTCAGGGACAGCGCTGCGGCCAAACCACCCATGCCACTGAGACGTGCTTCAAGGCACTCAGTGATGAGTGGTTTGCCCGTGGCAACACCGGCACCCCTCCTCGCTGGTCCGCCCTCAACCCTCGCCCCACTCCCCTTGAGGTCCGTTCCTCTCCCCTCTATGAACCTTCCTCCTCCACCCACGCCCACCAGGCCCTCGCCCCTCCCCAGCAGCAGCACCAGCAGCAGCAACAGCAGCAGCAGCTTGGGAATCAGCAGCAGGGGTCACAACAGTATGGGCAGCAGCTTCTCCTATCTCAGCTCCAGCAGCAGCTCCAGCAACTCCAGCAGCAGCTAGACCTCCAGCCGCAACTGCCCCTCCTCCCTCCTCCTCCGGTATCCCAGCAGCAGCCCTTTCCTGCCTGGACTGCTGGGAGTGCTGCCTCTGCAGCCCATCTCTCGGGTGCATCCCCGGCGCCGTCTGCAGGTGGCAGTGCGACCGCTTTCCCTTCCTCTGGTTTTGTTGGTTTATTAGGTCAACCTGAATCTGTTGCATCTCCCATGTACCCTTCTTCTGCTAATGAAACGTCGTTCCAGTACTCTGCCTCACCTTCCTCCACCATTGACTTCGTTCTGGACAGTGGAGCCACTGACACTGTCCTTCGTGACGCTGGTACACTGCGCCCTCTCCCCACACCAACCTCCCTCCTCGGCGCTGATAGCAGTTTTTCCATCCCTTGTCACAACACCTCCACCCTTCCCTGTCCTCTCTTTCCCTCAGGTACTGTCACCGGACTCCACATTCCCTCCCTTCGTACTAACCTCCTCTCCCAAAGGTCCCTCCAACAAGCCATGATCACCACTCTCATCCCAGGTGGTGCTAACCATTGTGACCTATACCAAACCTCCACAGGTCGTTTTCTCGCCCGTATTCCCTATTGTCCCCGCTCCCGTCTGTACACCCTTCGGGTTCCCCGCCCCCTCACCTTCCAAGTTGCCTCCCCCCCCCTCCTTCCCCCTCCCCCTCCCCTCCCTCCCACTAACCCACCCCTCCCACCCCGCCCTCCTGACTCTGACTGTTCCTGTCGCTCCCTCTCCCACCCCACCATCCTCCTCCATCACAGGCTAGGTCACCCCAACTTCGCCACTCTCCGCTCATCTGTCTCCTCCGGTCTCCTCCACGGTCTCCCCTCCTCCCTCCCTCCCCTCCCCAAATCCCCTGCACCCCCCTGCAGCGTCTGCGTTCAGAGTAAGCTCAAGCAGCAGCCGCACCGGAGCTCCCCCTCCGCTGCTGCTCAGCCACTTGATCTTGTTCACATGGACCTATGGGGCCCTAATCCCTCTCCCACTCGCCAGGGCCATCGCTACCTTCTTGTGCTTGTTGATGATCACAGTCGGTACTCGTCCGTCTCTCTTCTTCGGACAAAGGCGGATGCCCCGGCTGCGATCATCGCCTGGCTCGAGCGGGCAAACACCCATTTTGGGCGCCCTGTTCGCCGCCTTCACTCTGATGGAGGTGGTGAGTTCCTTAACAACCAAGTCTCCTCCTATTGTCAGTCTCGTGGCATCCTTCAGACTTACACCCTCCCTCACTCCCCACAGCAGAACGGTGTGGCTGAGAGTCGTGTTCGAGAGATCACCAAAACAGCCCGGTGTCTGCTTGTCCACGCCTCCTGCCCCCCTTCTCTTTGGGGCTACGCCCTCCTTCATGCCGCCCTCCTTACTAACCTCTACCCTCACCCCCTTCTCCCCTCCATCACCCCCACTGAGCTTTGGACGAAGGACAAGCCTGATGCCTCATCACTTCGTGTCTGGGGCTCTAAGGCACATGTCCTTATTCACCCCTCTGACCGCTCCCGATCCATGGGAAAGCTTGCCCCTCGTACCCTTCCTTGCGTCTTCCTTGGTCATAACCCCTCCTCCCCCGACTACCTTTTCCTCCACCCCCCATCCGGTCGTCTAATCCGCAGCAGGGATGTGGTCTTTGACGAGTCCACTCCCTACTACTCCTCCCCTCCATCTACTGACCCACTCCCCCCTCTCACCCGTCCCCTTGTCTGGTCTGACACCACCCCTCCCCCACTACTCCCTCCTCCCCCCATCCTCCCACCCTCCCCCCCTCCGCCGTCCCAGTCCCACGGTACCCCTCCCTCGTCTGGTGACATCTTTGACCCGGACCCTTTGTCTTCTCCTGTCTCCCCCGCTCACTCCTCTCCTAGTGCCCCCCTTCCCCCCCCTTCCTCTCCCTCGCCACTGACCCATCCTTCCCCTCCCCGCACTATACTCACCCGGTATCCCCACACCAGGTCACGTGACAGCATCCTTGGTGCACCACCTCCCGTTACCCTCTCTACCTCTACCCTCCCCCCTCTCTCCCCCCTCCTTCGTCACTTCTTCCAGGCTGTTTTGCATCAAGCCCCTCATGCAACAGCCTCCTCAGCCACCTCCTCTCCAGCAGCGGCACCAGCAGCGGCACCAGCAGCGGCACGAGCAGCGGCCCCAGCAGCGGACCCCGCAGCGGCACCAGCAGCGGCAGCAGCAGCGGGACCAGCAGCGGCAGCAGCAGCGGGACCAGCAGCGGCGGCAGCGGCAGGAGCAGCGGCGGACGCAGCAGCGGCACCAGCAGCGGCGCCAGCAGCAATACCAGCAGCGGCACCAGCAGCGGCACCAGCAGCGGCACCAGCAGCGGCACCAGCAGTCATCCGCGCCTTCCACACCTCCCTCTCTGAGGACTCCCATGAGGAGTTCCTTGACCTCCACCTTTATAACCCCTCGCTTCTACCCATCACGTTCGACCTTTCCGGCACACCTGTCTTCGCCTTCTCCTCTGCTCCCTCCATTTTCGTTCCTACCACGTATGAGGAGGCGATGGCGTGCCCTGACGCTCCACTATGGCTCGCCGCCATCATCAAGGAGCTGGAGGCTTTTATCGGCAACTCCTCTTTTGTTGATGTGCCTCGCCCTCCCGCCCCTACGAACGTGGTGAAAGGCAAGTGGGTGTTTCGCGTCAAGCAGCTACCAGGGGAGCCGCCCGTCTATAAGGCTCGTTACTGCGCCAAGGGGTTCACGCAGCGGTATGGTTTTGACTTCTTCGATACCTTCTCCCCCACTGCCAAGCCTGCTACTGTTCGCGCCGTGCTCGACCTCGCCGCTCGCCTCAATATGGAGATCCACTCGATGGACGTTTCTAACGCCTTCCTGCAAGGCGTCCTCCGCGAGCTTATCTACATGGAGCGTCCAGCCGGCTTTCACCTCCCCTTCCCAGCAGACTCTGTCTGGCAGCTGCGTCGACCTGTGTATGGGCTCCGACAGGCCCCGAGGGAGTGGCATGCTAAACTTGCCGCCACCCTTGCTGAACTTGGGTTCCGCACCTCCCGCTCTGACGCCAGCCTCTTCCTCCGCACCTCCCCCTCCCCATTTTACATCCTTGTGTATGTCGATGACATGATTCTACTCACTGCCGACCTTGGAGAGTTGGAACGTGTTAAGGCTGAGTTGGGTAGCCGTCTCAAGTGCAAAGACTTGGGAGAACTGCAGCATTACCTGGGCATGACCATCACCCGTGACCGCTCCGCCCGCACCATCTCACTCTCCCAGGGTCATTACTTGCAGCAGGTCTTGGAGCGGTTTGACATGGCCCGCGGCGGCGCCCAACCTACACCTCTTTCTGTCGGGCACCACCTCTCTCCACCCACCTCCCCCTCATCGTCCTCCCATCCTTATCCCGAGCTCATTGGCTCCCTCATGTACGCCATGGTCTCCACTCGCCCTGACCTTGCCTACCCCATCAGCGTCCTCGCTCGGTTTGTTGGCGCTGGCAAGCATACGGACGAGCACTGGCAGGCTGCCAAGCGCGTCCTCCGGTACCTTCGTGGCACCAAGGACTATGTCCTTACCCTTGGCGGCCCTTCCCCACCTCTCCTCAGCGGCTACAGTGACTCCTCCTGGGCTGATTCCCGACCAGATCGTCGCTCCTCTCAGGGCTATGGCTTCTCTCTTGGCAGCGGCCTCATTAGCTGGCGTTCCACGCGCTCCTCAGCTATCGCCCTCTCGTCCTGCGAAGCCGAGTTGTATGCCGCCACCATGGCTGCACAAGAGGCTCGCTGGCTCTCCTTCCTTCTTGAGGAGCTTGGTGCCCCCCAGCGCTGTCCCACCATTTGGTGTGACAACGCCAGCACCATTCACCTCACGAAGGATGCTGTGTTTCACGGGCGCTCCAAGCACATTGAGCTCCGTCATTTCTTCATTCGCGATCTTGTTCAGGCTGGGCACCTTCGGCTCGATAAGGTTGACTCCGCAGCCAACCTTGCCGACATCTTCACGAAAGCTCTTCCGCATGCGGCTCACTCTTCACTGATTCGTCTCCTTGGCCTTACTCCTCCAAAGTTGGTCTCCACTTCTTGATTATAACCTTCTCGCCTTATGCATGTTGGGGGGTTGTGTTGTAATTCCATATTTTATACAACATGCATAGGCTAGACTTAGATGTGCAGCAGTCTTATAAATTGGGGGGTTGGTTAGTGTACCCTCCAACCACATTTTGTGGTTGGTGGGGATTGGTCCTTACCTTAACCAATCCCAACCAACACACATTTTGTGGTTGCTTGGGCCACAAGCAAACTCACCCATTGGCCAACTTATTGGCCAATAGGGTAAGCTTCCCTCTTATCTCTCTCTTGCTCATTGCTTGTACTAAAGAGCCTTTTGGCTCATTATTCAGTGCAACAATTCTTCTTTCTCACAGTAGGAGCAGAAGGACGGAGGAGGAAGGAGAGGGATGATAAGGCGTGTGATGATGGGGATGGGATGGGTCAGCAGGAAGTGCAGATTGAAGCTGGCAGGACAGGTGGCGCGCTCTCATTGGCCGGGAGGTGGAGGGCGGCAGTGGGCATGGCTGCTCGGAAGCTGGCGTGGGAGGTGTGGGAAGCGGTGGAGAGGGGTGCCAGGGGAGAGGGATGGGCCAGGGAGAGAGGTTTGGGGAGTAACGGAAAGAGAAGAGGGGATGGAGAAGGAGGACGATGGGAAGAGGAAAGGGGGAGAGCTGGGAAGAGAAGGAGAGTGGAAGGAGGGGATGGGGATGGGGTGGCTGGTGATGGGAATGGGATTAGTGGGAGGGAGGCAGAGGTGCGAATCAACATTCCTGACGGGGAGCCGCAGAAGCAGCAGGAGCAGCAGGGGGAGAGCCAGCAGCAGCAGCAGCAGCAGCAGCAGCAGCAGCAGCACGCACAGGGTGTGTGGCGGACAGAGGCAGAGCGGCGGCTGCTGGGAGGGTTGGCCTGGTGCGGGCTGTACCTGCTAAACCACCCCTCCCTCTCCAACCTCCGCAAATTCTCCTCCTCCCTTCCCCGCGCGCCCCGATTTGTGATTCAAGGGGAAGGGGGACGGGCAGGGGGCAGAAAGGAGGGAGCTAGGAGAGGGAAGAGGGAGGAGGGAAGAAGGCAGAGGAAAGAGGTCGGAAAGGGGGAGAGGGGTGTGAGGAGGAGGGAGGGGAGGAGGGAGGGGAGAAGGGATGGGAGGAGGGAGGGGAGGATTGCCAATTGGGCCAAGGAAGAACGGCCTACCAGAATGAGTAGCAGACTGAGAGAGAGGGAGAGGGAGAGGAGGAGAATTGAGAGGGAGCGGAGGAGAGAGGAAAGGGAGAGGAGGTCCGGGGAGTGGGAGCGGAGGAGGGGGAGGGTGAAGAGGCGAAGGGAGAGCGATGGAGGGAGCGGTGCGAGAAGGAGGAAGAGTGGGTGTGTACACGTTCCTGAGGGTAACACGTGTGTGTATCCCACTTGCTGGATGCAAGGGACAGGGTCGGAGGGTGGGTTTTACAGTCCTAGAAGCGGCGGTTTTCCAAGCGCTGGTTTTCCAAGCGCTGGTTTTCCTGTGCCGAGCAGTATGGTTGGTGGTCGTCACGCGTTAAGTGGTCCAAGGAAAGGAGGAGAGGGAGGAGGAACGAGAGGGGGCGAGGGGGGGAGAAGAAGCGGAGGGGAAGGGGGAAGAGGGGGCGAGGTCCGAGGGCTGGCAGCAGTGGGCATGAGGCTGGTGCATGGGGGGGTGCAAAGTCCGGGGGAGATGCAGCAGCAGGTGCAGAGGGTGTGTGATCATGTTCTAGAGGCTGTGAGGCGCGATGTTGCCAGAGCGGCACGCTGGAGGAGCGTGGCTTTCGACGTCATTCCAAACACTCCTGGGTCCCGCAGGCACTGTCAAACCCACATCCGTTATCAGACCCCCCAGCACTGGCGGTGGGGAGCGGATCATGTGTGGGCGGTGCAGCGGGCGTGGCGCATGGAGCAGCAAGTGCGAGCACTGGAAGATACAGTGGCATCATGGGTGCACCTCATGGCTCCCCTGCACACTGCTGCGGCTGCCTCCACTGCCCACCTGCCCCCTCCTCCTCCTCATCCCCTTCCCTTCCTCCTGCGTGCAGGTGAGCCTCGTGTGTCGCACCGGCCCCCTGCAACGTCAGAGAAATCGCACGCCCGCCGATTCTCGTGCTCCTACCGGCTCCGCCAGGAGTGGCAGCATAAGCATCACACACACCCTCCTGCGCCTGCTGCTGCTGCTGCTGCCGCGGCTGCTGCTGCGGCAGCCGATCGAGCCTCTGCTTTCTCCTCACCCTTCCTCGCCTTCCCATCCCCCTCTGTACCTAACCTCCTTCCCAACGCCTCAACCCCTTCCGGCATGCCTCCTTCAGCCGTCTCCAGTCCAGCTCTCCTGCTCCCTCCCGTATCCACGCCTGGCAATTACCCCCTCATTCTCGCTCTCCCCGCGCCGTTCCCGCTGCCGTTCCCTCCCTCCTCAGCCTCTCTCTCTCCCCCACTCGTCTCCACGCCCCAACCCTTTTCCACCACACCTCCGTCCTTCTCTGAACCGGCACCCCTCTCCACACCCCACGTGGAGGTCTATCGCCCTGCTCCCGCTGCAACTCCACCATTCTCCTTCAACCCCCCTGTTCTCGCTGCTCCAAGTGCTGCTGCTGCTGCTGCTGTTGCTGCTGCTGCTGCGGCTGCTGCTCCTGCTGTCTCTGCTGCTGCCCCTGCTCCTGATTCTATTGGTCTTGCTGCTGCCACATTTTCTGGGGCTGTTCCTGCTTCTCCTCCTGCTCCTCCTTCTCCTACTCCTCCTCCTCCTCCTGCGGCTGCTGCAGCAGCCAGGTTGTCTCCTGCAGCCCCTCTGGTGACGGGCCTTGATGTGCTGAGACGCCCTGGACTTGTGTGGGGGGGGAGAGAACGGGGTGAGGGAGTAGCAGATGGGCTTGGTGGGAGTAGGGGGAAAGGGAGAGAAGGGAGAGAAGGGAGAGAAGGGAGAGAAGGGAGAGAAGGGAGAGAAGGGAGAGAAGGGAGAGAAGGGAGAGAAGGGAGAGAAGGGAGAGAAGGGAGAGAAGGGAGAGAGGGTAAAGAAGAGGGAGAAGACAGGAGCTGTCGAACGGAGAATCGGGCAGTGAATGCAGCAGCAGGATCTGGTTCTGCCGCCACTCATGGCCTCGAGGAGTTTGGTTTCGAGGTGCTTCAAAAGGAGGAGGGGAAAGGCGATGCAGGTGCAGCGGGCAGCGGTGCTGAGAGGGAAGGTGATGCAGAGAGAGGGAGCAGGGACGATGAGGATGGGGATGGAAATGAGGGGATGAGACTGGGGATGTGGAAACGGATGGAGACAGGACAGGCACAGGCAATGAAGGACCATCTGGGCATGCAGATACAGAGGAGGACAGCCATGCAGAGGGAGAGGAGAGGGAGCAGGAGGCAGAGAAGGAGGAGGATGAAAAGGCGGACGAGAATGAGAATTGGGATGGGGATGGGGACAGGACTGGTTCGGGCAATGAAGGGCGATGTGGGCGTGCAGGTGCAGGGGAGGGTAGCCATGAGGAGGGGCAGGAGAGGGAGCAGGAGGGTAAGGACGAGGAGGATGAAGAGGGGGATGAGGAGCCACTCGAAGCAGGCCAGCGGCATGCCAAGGAGGAGGAGGAGGGGAATGAGGATGCAGAGGGAATGAGGGAGCAGGAGGGGGGGGTAGCTGGAGTATCAGAGCAAGAGACAAGGGGCGAAGGGGATGGCGAGACGGTGGGTAAAGGCATTGGTGAGCGGATCCCTCCCCACCGCAGTGCGGATGGCATGGGTGCTGTCACTCACACACCTCTCAACCACAAGGCACGGTCCAGCACCGCTCTGTCCCGCAGCCCCGTCCGCTCCCCACCAGCGTGCTTCCACTCGCTGCTCACTGCTCTCGAGCTCTGCCTCTCCCACCTGCTGCTGCTGCAGCCCACTCCCCTTACTCATGGCTCCCAGCTGCTGCTGCTGCAGCAGCAGCAGCACCACGACCACCATGATCACCACCCTCTGTACAGTCACACAGTCACCCACGCATGCAGCCACGCGGTCACAGCTGCTGACACGCCCACCTGCTCGTGCAGTCGCTGTCGGTTCCTTCTGTCCCTCCTGTCCACATCACCTGGCAGCGCAGCCGCACCAATCACGTGCGGACAGCTGGAGCGGGTGGTGCGCCAGCTGGCGAGCATCGCCACCGCTGCTGTGCGGCGAGCACGGTGCAGCCAAGCCCCTCTTGCTGCCGCTGATGGTGGTGCCGCTGATGTTGCTGCCGCTGATGGTGCTGTCGCTGATGGTGGTCCCGCTGATGGTGGTGCCGCTGCTAGCGGCGGTGATGGTGGTGGTGGTGGTGGCGGTACTGCTGTTGCTTGCGCCCGCTCCGCTGGTGCTACTGGTCCTGCCGCTGCTCCATGTGCCCGCACAGGGACTGGTGGGATATGCCTCTGTGGAGGTGGCGGGCTATGCCTGATGCGCATAGCACATGCCATACAGCAGCGCATGTTGCTGACGTCAGGATCACAGGATGCTGCAAAAACTCAGGAACCCTGAAGCAGAAATCTGTGGATGGATGTGAAGATGGTACCGTATTGTGCTCGTGTTGTTCATATTCCTGATCCTTTGTGTATATGCTGTCCAGGCTGTGTACATGCTGCTAATATCTTTACCCCAATTTCCACAAGCTCCAAGAAGGGAAAATCACAGCGATACAGAACCGATAACGTTCAAGCAGAAACGAATCATGCTTTACCGGGATGTCAGGCTGGAGCGATGCTTCTGGTGGTGTTTGCGCTTCGACGAATTCCCGCCTTCGTCACAAGAGTTCATTGGCCACGTCATCAGTCTTGCCGCTTCCCACTTGCCAGCGGGCATCTGACGTCCAGCTGGGCCTTCCTCTGTTAGCCGGCGTCAGTGTCTCTGTTTGCCCAATCATGGCAGCGGCTCGACGCGGATGTCTGGGGAAAATCTGTTTGATGCGACGCCGCACGAGGTTTGGCGAAGCAGAGTGCGGCTGTGCCACAGACCGTGGATTATGGGATGTTGGATTTCGCCTGGATTTGTTTGCTGGTTACATCTCCTCGTGAGTCGTAGTTACCATATTCTCGAAGCTCGCAAGCCCAAACTCACTGAACATTCCTTGTCCCCACCATGTCCCTTTCAGATGATTTTGGTTTGAAGTGTTTGTTACGGTTTGATTCGGTTTGAGTATTAAACCGTCTTGTAACGTGTAGCAACGCATTGTAACGCACTAGACCAGCGGGCATGAGCGCGTCATTTCCATTTCTTCTTCCTCATTTCCAACAGCTGCTAGCTTGACAATCCGGACTACGCAGCAAGGCAAGGCAGGAGCTTTACCTCTACCGAGCAGTTCGGAGAAACGTTTTGGAGGTTCTTACAATCTTCCTAGCGTAAGCTATAAGCATAAGCTAGCTGTGTATGACACCAGCGCGCCGCTCTTTACGTCTGTGTGGAACTGGGTTTAACCGACTTGGGAAAGGCAGTAGGCAAAACGGAGGTAGTCGCAGGTAGACAATCATTCTCGCTCCTCAACTACAATAACATGACGTGCCGCACGATCAGTTTAGACCGTTGTTACTTCAGCACATTTCTCTTTCTTCTCCTCCTCCTCAACACTTCCTATGCGCAACTCGAATCGCAAGATCCCTTCACGTCGCTACCCAACGACACAGGCGAGCTGGTTCAAGGCAGCGCGCCGTCTATGTCCGCCTCGGATTTCCTCGCCGCCGCGAATCAGATCACGACGGATAAAATCCAGTCGATCCGCATGCGAATCTACCAGCAATTTGTCCAGAATCTCGCCATGAAAGGCGCGAGCACGGCCGCGCTAGGCGAAATCGTCGACCTGCCGCAACCGCCATTCACCAACATGACTCTCCAGCTCGTGAAGCTCAAGCTCTCTTCGCTCGTCGCCAACGGGTTTCTTTTCCACGAGTTTTTCATTCCGCCGGGAATCCAGGTCTCTACGAACCCAGAGCTCGTCGTTTTGTTGTATAACCAGATTCCTGTCACCTTCGCGCCGTACAGACCGCCGACTGGTTACTCCTATTCGCCGTATTTCGCCGGGGTTGACATCCTTCCGTTCGTTAACGACACGACGAAGGCTCCGGGCCCGCTGCTTGTGCGAACGAGCCCGTCGTTACCAATTACTGTTACATTTCCGTACGACGACTCTCAGCCTGGATACGTTCAGTGCACTACTTTCGGCCTGCTCGGCGCGCTTATCCCTCTCAACCAATCACAGGACAGCACGCCCACGCGGGTTATATGCGAGAGCGTCACCCTTGGAGAATTTACCCTCACGATCGGCTCCAACCCATTCCCTTCTCCGCCGCCCCCCCCGCCGTCCCCTCCGCCCCCCCCGTCCCCGCCAACTCCGCCAACCCCCACTCCGCCTTCTCCGCCCGTAAGCACCCCCGCCGACAAGGGCGGATCAAGCGGGCTGACGATTGGGCTAGCGATCGGGCTCGCGATTCCGATTATCCTCCTGCTCGTGCTGGGCGCGTGGCTGATCTGGCAGCTGCTGCAGCGCGGGCGCTACGAGAAGATGGAGCTGGCGGCGGAGCGCGCCGCGAACCTCGAGACTGCGCTCATCGCGGGGCAGCGCGCGCCGTCCGCGCCCGCCGTGCGCACCAGGGGGGCGCTGGAGGACGAGGCGTGAGCGCGGGGGAAGGGCACGGGGAGGGGAAGCGGCAATGCGCCAACGTGGAGGAGGGAGGGCGAGGAAAGGTAGAGGGGAGGACGGGGGGAGTGGGGGGGTGCGGGGGGGAAGGGAAAGAGGAAGAGGAGAGGATGGTCCGAGTGTAGGAGGCAGGGGATGGGCCCGCGCCGTGTAGTTTGCTTCCATCTGCGCCATTTGTGTTGGCGGTATGAACTGGAGGGTTGTCGGCTATGGGCATGATTTAGAGGGACGGAGAGGAAAGGGAATGCGCTAAGGGGGGGTGGAGGTGATAAACGGAATTTCGGGAGTAGGGGTGTCTTTGAATGGTGGAGGTTGGGGGAAGGGGATGGGGTTGGCTGGGGGGAACAAGAGTGTGTGGGAAACAAGGGTGCATGTGATTGTTAAGGGGGAAGGGTTGACTGGGTGTGGGTTTGTGCTTGTCATGTGTAATGGTGTGTGTGTGTGTGTGTGTGTGTGTGTGTGTGTGTGTGTGTGTGTGTGTGTGTGTGCATTGGGATCAGGAAAGTAAATGAGGGAGGATATGCTGCTGGGTGCATACAGCATGACAGATAGCTGATGGCTCAATCAGTGTCCTGGCATTACAGGCCGTAGGCTTCCTATTTCAGGGCCAGGACCCAGGTATTTGTTAGACCTACACGTGTATCCAAGGGTTGTGCCTCACACAGACGTTTCAGTATGCCAAAAAATGTGTGATGTCATCATTCAACCAGCATGTGCACAGCAGCACAGCACGGCCAAGACTGGAGACCACATTCCAAGAACATCACCAACTCTGTCTGATGAGATTGCATGCCGCAGGCACTGCCTGTGTCTGAGGCATTCAGAGGATTATATAAACAGGCATCACGCACTCACACAAAAAGGGAGCAGATCTTGCATACGGTAATATTACAATTGATCAGTTGTACAAGAAGGCATTTCCAGCTGCAGTGCACATTTTCAGGATTTGGCATATGCAAGCACTCCAGAATAGAGACTTCTGTTAACAAACGTCCACCTCATCAGCAGATACCATTTGCCTACGTCAACTAACAACAATAGAAGAACAAACAAAACTCCAAGGTCATTGGCCTAGTTGATAGGAACATCTACAACAGCCGGCTTCTTCGGCTCAGGTGGCTTGACCTTCGGAACAGTCACGGTAAGCACACCATTCTCCGAGCTCGCAGCGATCTTATCCACCTCCACGTTATCAGGAAGACGGAATCGCCTCAGGAACTTGCCAGTGCTCCGCTCCACGCGGTGATATTTCTCCGTCTTTTCCGTGACTTCGCGACTCCGCTCGCCGCTGATGGTGAGCAGATTCTTATCTTGGATTTGGACCTTCACCTCGTCTTTCTTCAGCCCCGGGAGATCCGCGATGAATTTGAAAGCCTCGGGAGTCTCTTTAACGTCCACGGCTGTACACGCCATCGCGCTGCTGTCTTTCACGAAGTTCGACGTCGGCGCGTCGAAAAGAGCGCTGAACTCGTCTGGGATGTGTGACAAACGGAGGAGGGAGTTTAGGGTCGGATCGGTACTGAACACTGTGAGCGCCATGGCGTACTCGTGCTGTGAACTGGAGGAAATACTCGAACTTGCAAGCGACGGAAGTCTGAGAAGCTGTGAAAATGCTGTTAAGAACGTATGCGAAGTAGCTTGTGAGAGCTGTGCTTGAAGAGCGCTGTTGATGTTTTGACGACACTCGAGTGGAAATCCGCCAGCTTTATAGAAACAACTGCTAGCCCGAAAACATAAGGCGGTTCGCTCGAAACGTAAGGAAGACTAGAAATTTGATAGGCCATGGCCCTGGAATGCACGGGATGCGTCCGGAGCATAGCTCGCTCTGGTAAACGACCCTTGCCCAAAGCACAGTCATGAAGTTTCTAGGAGCGGCTGGAGGAGACTGAAGGAACTTGCCTTGCCCGAATTTGGAAATATCTCGGCGGAGGACCTCGAAGATGTCTGCCCAAGTGTTTTGGGCGCTGGGCGGGATCAGCGTACGCGATAAGCGCTTCCTAATACAATGTTCTAGAACATGCATTGGTAACTACTTCATAATCCGCTGACTAGCTCAGACTGCTGCAAACACATCGAAGACACCAACAATACAGTTATTGTGCAGCAAAACCAAACCACTTTACATTGAAATAACAGTGTACAAAATTTGATCAAGAACCAAAACACACATAAATAACCAAACCATACATAAATTCTAGGAGCAATTATGAAACATCCCATTTAGTGGAGACTACAGCTAGGAAACTGCAGCTAGGAAACTGCAGCTAGGAAACTGCAGCTAGGAAACTGCAGCTAGGAAACTGCAGCTAGGAAACTGCAGCTAGGAAACTGCAGCTAGGAAACTGCAGCTAGGAAACTGCAGCTAGGAAACTGCAGCTAGGAAACTGCAGCTAGGAAACTGCAGCTAGGAAACTGCAGCTAGGAAACTGCAGCTAGGAAACTGCAGCTAGGAAACTGCAGCTAGGAAACTGCAGCTAGGAAACTGCAGCTAGGAAACTGCAGCTAGGAAACTGCAGCTAGGAAACTGCAGCTAGGAAACTGCAGCTAGGAAACTGCAGCTAGGAAACTGCAGCTAGGAAACTGCAGCTAGGAAACTGCAGCTAGGAAACTGCAGCTAGGAAACTGCAGCTAGGAAACTGCAGCTAGGAAACTGCAGCTAGGAAACTGCAGCTTTGAAACTGAAGCTAGGCAACTGCAGCTAGTAAACTGCAGCTTGGAAACTGCAGCTAGGAAACTGCAGCTTGAAAACTGCACCTAGGAAACTGCAGCCAGGAAACTGCAGATAGGAAACTGCAGCTTGGAAACTGCAGCATGGAAACTGCAGCTTGGAAACTGCAGCTTGGAAAATGCAGCTAGGAAACTGCAGCTTTGAAACTGCTGCTAGGATACTGCAGCTAGGAAACTGCAGCTTGGAAACTGCAGCAGCTTGGAAACTGCAGCTTCGAAACTGCAGCTAGGGAACTGCAGCTAGGAAACTGCAGCTAGGAAACTGCAGCTAGGAAACTGCAGCTAGGAAACTGCAGCTAGGAAACTGCAGCTAGGAAACTGCAGCTAGGAAACTGCAGCTAGGAAACTGCAGCTAGGAAACTGCAGCATGGAAACTGCAGCTTGGAAACTGCAGCTTGGAAACAGCAGCTAAGAAACTGCAGCTAGAAAACTGCAGCTTGGAAACTGCAGCTAGGAAACTGCAGCTAGGAAACTGCAGCTAGGAAACTGCAGCTAGGAAACTGCAGCTAGAAAAGAGCAGCTTGGGAACTGCACTAGGAAACTGCAGCTTGGAAACTGCACCTAGGAAACTTCAGCTAGGAAACTGCGGCTAGGATACTGCAGCCAGGAAACTGCAGCTTGGAAACTGCAGCTTCGAAACTGCAGCTAGAGAATTGCAGCTAGGAAACTGCAGCTTGGAAACTGCAGCTAGGAAACTGCAGCTAGGAAACTGCGGCTTGGAAACTGCACCTAGGAAACTGCAGCTAGGAAACTGCAGCTAGGCTTCAGCTTGGAAACTGCAGCATGGAAACTGCAGCTAAGAAACTGCAGCTAGGAAACTGCAGCTAGGAAACTGCAGCTAGGAAACTGCAGCTAGGAAACTGCAGCTAGGAAACTGCAGCTAGGAAACTGCAGCTAGGAAACTGCAGCATGGAAACTGCAGCTTGGAAACTGCAGCTTGGAAACAGCAGCTAAGAAACTGCAGCTAGAAAACTGCAGCTTGGAAACTGCAGCTAGGAAACTGCAGCTAGGAAACTGCAGCTAGGAAACTGCAGCTAGGAAACTGCAGCTAGAAAAGAGCAGCTTGGGAACTGCACTAGGAAACTGCAGCTTGGAAACTGCACCTAGGAAACTTCAGCTAGGAAACTGCGGCTAGGATACTGCAGCCAGGAAACTGCAGCTTGGAAACTGCAGCTTCGAAACTGCAGCTAGAGAATTGCAGCTAGGAAGCTGCAGCTTGGAAACTGCAGCTAGGAAACTGCAGCTAGGAAACTGCGGCTTGGAAACTGCACCTAGGAAACTGCAGCTAGGAAACTGCAGCTAGGCTTCAGCTTGGAAACTGCAGCATGGAAACTGCAGCTAAGAAACTGCAGCTAGAAAACTGCAGCTTGGAAACTGCAGCTAGGATATTGCAGCTAGGAAACTGCAGCTAAGAAGCTGCAGCTTGGAAACTGCAGCTTTGAAACCGCAGCTAGGAAACTGCAGCTAGGAAACCGCAGCTTGAAATCTGCAGCTAGGAATCTGCAGCTAGGAAACTGCAGCTAGGAAACTGCAGCTAGGAAACTGCAGCTAGGAAACTTTAGCTAGGAAACAGCAGCTTGGAAACTTCAGCTTGGAAACTGCAGCTATAAAACTGCAGCTTGGAAACTGCAGCTAGGAAACTGCAGCTAGGAAACTGCAGCTAGGAAACTGCAGCTAGGAAACTGCAGCTAGGAAACTGCAGCTAGGAAACTGCAGCTAGGAAACTGCAAATAGGAAACTGCAGCTTAGAAACTGTAGCTTGGAAACTGCAGCTAGGAATCTGCAGCTTGGAAACTGTAGCTAGGAAACTGCAGCTAGGAAACTGCAGCTAGGAAACTGCAGCTAGGAAACTGCAGCTAGGAAACTGCATCTAGAAAACTGCAGCTTGGAAACTGCGGCAGCTTGGAAACTGCAGCTTCGAAACTGCAGCTAGGGAACTGCAGCTAGGAAACTGCAGCTAAGGAACTGCAGCTAGGAAACTGCAGCTAGGAAACTGCAGCTAGGAAACTGCAGCTTGGAATCTGCAGCTAGGAAATTGCAGCGAGGAAACTGCAGCTAGGAAACTGCAGCTAGGAAACTGCAGCTTGGAAACCGCAGCTATGAAACTGCAGCTAGGAAACTGCAGCTAGGAAACTGCAGCTAGGAAACTGCAGCTAGGAAACTGCAGCTAGGAAACTGCAGCTAGGAAACTGCAGCTAGGAAACTGCAGCTTGGAAAATGTAGCCCGGAAACTGCAGCTAGGAAACTGCAGCTTAGAAACTGTAGCTTGGAAACTGCAGCTAGGAATCTGCAGCTTGGAAACTGCAGCTAGGAAACTGCTGCTATGAAACTGCAGCTAGGAAACTGCAGCTAGGAAACTGCAGCTAGGAAACTGCAGCTAGGAAACTGCAGCTAGGAAACTGCAGCAGAGCCTTTTTTGCTTGGTTCTTGTGCAAAGAAAAGTTCGGCGCCTATGATTTTTGCGGATTTTACCGACGAATGCTCATGAATCTCTATAGGCGTAGGGAATAGCATTCAACAACCTCAATGTTATTGCAAATTTGAGTGGCTCATGTTCAAATACACCTACTAGAGCCTTACTGGCTTGGTTCTTGTGCAAAGAAAAGTTCGGCGCCTATGATTTCGGCTATTTTCACCGACAAATGATCATCAATCCCCATAGGCGTAGGGAAAAGCATTCAACAACCTGAATGTTATTGCATATTCGAGTGGTCCGTATTCAAATACACCTTTTAGAGCCTTTTTGACTTGCTTCTTACGTAAAAAAAAAATAATAATAAAGTTCGACGCCTAAGATTTCGACTGTTTTTATCGACAAATGATCATCAATCCCTATAGGCGTAGGGAATGGCATTCAATAACCTGAATGTTATTGAAAATTTGTGTGGCTCATGTTCAAATACACCTACTAGAGCCTTTTTGGCTTGGTTCTTGTGCAAAGAAAAAGTTCGCGCCTATAATTTCGACAATTTTTCATGACAAATGCTCATAAATTCCTTAAGGCGTAGGGAAAAACATTCAACAACCTGAATGTTATTGCATATTCGAGTGGCCCATATTCAAATACACCTACTAGAGCCTTTTTGGCCTGGTTCTTGCGCAAAGATTAGTTTGACGCTTATAGTTTCGACTGTGTTTTCCGACAAATGCTCTTGAATCCCTATAGGCTTAGGAAAAAGCATTCAACAACCTGAATGTTATTGCATATTCGAGTGGCTCGTATTCAAATACACCTATTAGAGTCTTTTCGGCTTGGTCTTGTGCAAAGAAAAGTCGGAGCCAATGATTTTGGCTGATTTTACCAACAAATGCTCATGAATCTATGTAGGTGTAGGGAATAGCATTCAACAACCTGAATATTATTACAAATCCGAGTGGCTCATATTCAAATACACATACTAAGAAAGAAAAGAAAAGAAAAGAAAAGAAAAGAAAAGAAAAGAAAAGAAAAGAAAAGAAAAGAAAAGAAAAGAAAAGAAAAGAAAAGAATAAAATAAAAGAAAGGTAAAGAAAAGAAAAGAAAAGAAAAGAAAAGTTTGGCGCCTATGATTTCGGCTGATTTTACCGACAAATGCTAATGAATCCTTATAGGCGTATGGACTAGCATTTAACAACCTGAATAGTATTGCAAATTCGAGTGGATTTTGTTCAAACACATCTACTAGAGCCTTTTTGGTTTGGTTCTTGTGCAAAGAAAAGTTCGGCGCCTATGATTTCGGCTGTTTTTCCCGACAAAAGCTCATGAATCTCTATAGGCGTATGGAAATCATTCAACAACCTGAATTTTATTGCATATTCGAATGGCCCATGTTCAAATACACATACTAGAGCCTTTTGGGCTTGGTTCTTGTGCAAAGAAATGTTCGCCGCCTATGCTTTCGGCTGATTTTACCGAGAAATGGTTATGAATCCATATAGGCGTAGGCAATAGCATTCAACAACCTGAATGTTATTGCAAATTGGAGTGGATCATATTAACATAAACGAACTAGAGCCATTTCGGCTTGGTTCTTGCGCAAAGAAAAGTTCGGCGCCTATGATTTCGACAGATTTTACCGAAAAATGCCCTTGAATCTATATAGGCGTAGGGAATATCATTCAACAACTTGAATGTTATTGCAAATTCGAATGGCTCATGTTCAAATACACCAAATAGAGCCTATTTAGCTTGGTTCTTGCGCAAAGAAAAGTTCGGCGCCTATGATTTTGACTGTTTTTATCGACAAGTGCTCATGAATCCCCATAGGCGTAGGGAATGACATTCAACAACCTGAATGATATTGCATATTCGAGTGGCTCATTGTCAAATACACCTACTAGAGTCTTTTTTTTGCTTGGTTCTTATGCAAAAAAAAGTTCAGCGCCTATGATTTCGGCAGTTTTTCCCGACAAATATTAGTGAATCCCTGTACGTGTAGGGAAAAGCATTCAACAACCTGAACTTTATTGCATATTCGAGTGGCCCATATTCAAATACACCTACTAGAGCCTTTTTGGCTTGGTTCTTACGCAAAGAAATGTTCGGCTCTTAAAATTTCGACTGTTTTCCCCGACAAATGTTCATGAATCCCTATAGGCGTAGGGAAAAACATTCAACAACCTGAATGTTATTGCATATTCGAGTGGCTTATGTTCAAAAACACCTATGGGAGACTTTTCAGCTTTGTTCTTGTGCAAAGAAAAGTCCGGCCACTATGATTTTGGCTGATTTTACTGACAAATGTTCATGAATCTCTATACGCGTAGGGAATAGCATTCAACAACCTGAATGTTATTGCATATTCGAGCCGCTCATATTCAAATACACAAACTAGAGCCATTTCAGCTTGGTTCTTGCGCAAAGAAAAGTTCGGCGCCTATGATTTTGACTCATTTTACCGATAAATACTCATGAATCCCTACACGCGTAGGGAATAGCATTCAACAACCTCAATGATATTGCAAATTTGAGTGGCTCACAGGCCTCTCGTTATCAGGGTAAAATACCCTTTTTGCACTGACTAGCGGCTACTTTTTCAGTTACCCTTTCACGGGCAAGGTAGTGGATTTTATTTCCTACGCCAGAAAGTGTAAGCTTTTTTGTACCCTTTGAAAAACAGCGTAAGGAACATATTTCTCTGACTGTACAGTGTATAATCCCAGTAACACTGATACCGAATGCTCCGTAGCGAGGCGAAACCCTATACGGGCCCCTGCAAAATACTTCCAACTACGAGACTCGAACCCGTGACCATTCAGACCTAACTTGTGAGAACTAACTGAGCCACTAAGTGTTAGGCTTAATTAACTTTGGCATTATTCATATTAGTTTTTTTTTTTAATTACCCTGGCCAAACAGACTTACATTTTTTTTTTACTCTGCATTTGTCAAGGGAAAAAAAATACCCTACGCATCAGGGTGAACTATACAAAGAGCCCTGATTACTGAGGGTGGTCCAAAACGAATCTGAAGCCCTGGTGGGTCATGTTCAAATACACCTACTAGAGCCTTTTTGGCTTGGTTCTTGTGCAAAGAAAAGTTCGGCGCCTATGATTTCGGCTGTTTGTTCCGACAAATGCTCATGAATCCCTATAGGCGTATGGAAAAGCATTCAAGCTAATGACTTGTCTTCGAGCCGAGACGACATTTACAGGGATGTCGATATATTATTCGTTAATAAACGTGTTTCCATGCCTTGGCGCCACTGATAGATTTTATGCTGGCCTTGGCTTTGGCAGTGGTGTGAAGAAAGAAGTGAAGTTAGAAAGGAGAAGAGTCGAAGAGCATTAGCTATTGCTGCATCTGTTTCTTTCTTTCTTTCTTTCTTTCTTTCTTTCTTTCTTTCTTTCTTTCTTTCTTTCTTTCTTTCTTTCTTTCTTTCTTTCTTTTTATTAGCCATTTACCACGTTCTTGTAGCGATAGTTCAGATGGTGCGACTTAATCGTGAGCAGTTTTGTAGTACCATAATCGGAGAGCATTATCGGAGAACAAAAGGGAACAATTGTGAAATGCATGGCCATCACACGATAGACTGTCAGAGATGATTTTCTTGGGTAAGTAGCTTTGGCGGGGGTACTACTAGCGACCCTGCACTTTCTAGGGAACTACAGTGCCAGTAGCGGGCACTTTCCGCCCCTCCGTGCCTCAGACAGGGAAATTATGGCAACAGCACAGAACTCTTCCCCACATTCACCCACATGTCACAAGTTCGGGAAAAATGGAAAACACAGGGCAGAAAAAAATAAAACCCTGAGGGAACCTGGACTCATTTTCGGGAGGGATCAACCCTGAACACGGGAACCCACTTTTTTTTAGGGTTGATGCCTCCCCGAGACGCATCCCATTCCGATTGGATTTTAGTTTTTTTTGGTCAGGTGAAGGTATTTTTTTCCTGTGACTTGCGAATTTGTGACACGTGGGTTTATGTGGAACCGAGTTCTGTGTTGTTGCAATAACTTTCCTGTCCGAGGGACGGAAGGGCGGAAAGTGCCCCCTACTGGCACTGTAGTTCCCTACAAAGCGCAGGGTCGCTGGTAGTACCCCCGCCAAAGCTACTTACCCGATTTTCTTCGAACAGTTCCCGCGCCAAGAAGATTACGCGCTTCGGCCCAAAACTGTAACTTTGCTTGCGAAATTTTAGCGACCTCACGAAACCACATTTCGTGCTGGCAAACCATCTCGTCAAATCTCGGTTCACGAAAGTGACATATTCGCCGACGGTACGGCGGCCTTGACCTGACCACGAGAGGGAGAGTGCTCTTCTGCTGTTGCCGTCTGAAATCCACTGGGAACCGTTCTCAATCGTTCTAAATCCCCCAAGTTGTTCCACGGAAAGCCTGTCGCTCAGGTAATGCCACTCTGAAATCCCGCTTTCCTCTCACAAGCTATGGATTTCATGGTCACCGTAGTCTGTTCGCCAACTCCCTGACAAAAGGCTTTCTATGGCTCTCAACTAATTATCACCAGCCAGTGCGACTTAATCTCAATCTTAGTGTCCTTCGTTGTAACTACTAGGATTTTTGTTCCACTTACTGTTAGGGCGTTGTGACAGCCTTGGCATCGTAGTCTTTTGACATCTTGATCTTCACTATCTCGTCAAGGCTGACCCCCTTGCGACGTCTTCCAGCGCAGAACAGTAACAATAAGTCGCATCAGTTGTTTTAGCTCCATGCATGCTCTAGTCGCACGAGACATTCAGCGCTTATAGAACGAAGATTTCAGTCATTGGGAGCAGCTCCATTTATAGACCTTCGGAATCCGTGAGGGGACTCTCCCCATAGTACATGGCCATCATCCACTTGCACATCGCGGAAAAGGTTCTGGCTCAAATTCGAGTTTAAGTCTGAAGGTTGCAGGAAAGTTGCAGAAACGTTGCAGAAAGTATCCGAAAAGCTCTGAGTGAATTATGCAACATGCACCAATTTCGGATACAACCTGGCTTCCGAGCCGCGCATTCTGGATACGTGGGTTACACGAGGCGCGAATTTTGGATACGTGGGTTATCCGAGCCGCGAATTTATTGCATCATTTTCGAATCATCTTCACCGAACAGCACACCTGGTCACGACCAAACTTCGGGAGTTCCCCTTGCTGGTGTACGATTGGGGAACACTGCAGCCCGAATCAGGTAGGCATTGTCGAACGTTGCGAGCACAGTAACTGGGATACAAAATTAAACGAGGCTCGCGAAGGCACAAGCCAGAATCGAAACTGGCAGCTGGCATACAGTTCCATGTCACACCCAAACAATTTAAGTGTTCAGATTCTGTTCAAGTGACGTAGCTTCCCCGGACCACAGGTAACCGGAATTGAGCTATCCTCACGATTTTTTAATGACCAATTACTGGTGTGGTCTAACCTATTCCAGAAATCTACGGCATCCGTGACGACACATCATCACACATTGGAGCTCTAGAAGCATCACACTACGAGTGTATCTCTCCCTAAACCGCTAGTTGCCTAGCCTATTGTTCACACATCTTGCTCAGGTTATTGTTCCATTTCAACCTACCTCGTGTCTCTGCAGTCCCCTCAGCTAGCGTATACCGTAGAACGTACGTCTTACGTTGTGTATCTAATAAACTAGTGTATGAAGTATCAATCCTTCAACATCTGCCCAGATCTACCGTCTCATCCTGCATCTGTCCCCTCCTTTTCTACCTCCCGTCCCATATACAGCTCGTCGCCTTGCTCTCTTCACGCGGAGGACGTTCTGCGCACGAATTGCCGCGGACTCAGCACCCGTCAACCTACGGACGCAGCGACGAAAAGCTCGTTGCCCGGCTGCGGAAGCGCCGTGTTCGTCGCGGAAAGCGCCGGTGTGTGTGCTAAACACATTCAGCTGCACATCCCGCATACTGAAATTCGAAAGCGTACTGAATCATGTGACGCCCATCACTCCTGTTCTTATCCTCACTCTTTCATTTCTTCTCACGTTTTAGGCTTCTTCTCTTCTCGATTTGGTTCATTTCTTCCCATAATGAATGCAGATCTATTTCCTCCCATTTCAAATTGCACGCCTGTGCCACCTTAAACAGGTACGTTGTTGTTTTCTTGTGATTATCTTTCACTGCTTTATTCCATCCCTGACCAGTTTCCTGCATCCCGTATCCTTTTTTCTCCCTCTCGCCAGCCCATGCCCTGGTTCCAGGACAAAAGGAGTGGATCACTCAGGAGCAACACTCAGGAGCAACACTCAGGAGAAACACTCAGGAGCAACACTCAGGAGCAACACTCAGGAGCAACACTCAGGAGAAACACTCAGGAGAAACACTCAGGAGCAACACTCAGGAGCAACACTCAGGAGCAACACTCAGGAGCAACACTCAGGAGCAACACTCAGGAGCAACACTCAGGAGCAACACTCAGGAGAAACACTCAGGAGCAACACTCAGGAGAAACACTCAGGAGCAACACTCAGGAGCAACACTCAGGAGCAACACTCAGGAGCAACACTCAGGAGCAACACTCAGGAGCAACACTCAGGAGAAACACTCAGGAGCAACACTCAGGAGCAACACTCAAAAGCAACACTCAGGAGAAACACTCAGGAGCAACACTCAGGAGCAACACTCAGGAGCAACACTCAGGAGAAACACTCAGGAGCAACACTCAGGAGCAACACTCAGGAGAAACACTCAGGAGAAACACTCAGGAGCAACACTCAGGAGCAACACTCAGGAGAAACACTCAGGAGCAACACTCAGGAGCAACACTCAGGAGCAACACTCAGGAGCAAACCATCTCGTCAAATCTCGGTTCACGAAAGTGACATATTCGCCGACGGTACGGCGGCCTTGACCTGACCACGAGAGGGAGAGTGCTCTTCTGCTGTTGCCGTCTGAAATCCACTGGGAACCGTTCTCAATCGTTCTAAATCCCCCAAGTTGCTCCACGGAAAGCCTGTCGCTCAGGTAATGCCACTCTGAAATCCCGCTTTCCTCTCACAAGCTATGGATTTCATGGTCACCGTAGTCTGTACGCCAACTCCCTGACAAAAGGCTTTCTATGGCTCTCAACTAATTATCACCAGCCAGTATGACTTAATCTCAATCTTAGTGTCCTTCGTTGTAACTACTAGGATTTTTGTTCCACTTACTGTTAGGGCGTTGTGACAGCCTTGGCATCGTAGTCTTTTGACATCTTGATCTTCACTATCTCGTCAAGGCTGACCCCCTTGCGACGTCTTCCAGCGCAGAACAGTAACAATAAGTCGCATCAGTTGTTTTAGCTCCATGCATGCTCTAGTCGCACGAGACATTCAGCGCTTATAGAACGAAGATTTCAGTCATTGGGAGCAGCTCCATTTATAGACCTTCGGAATCCGTGAGGGGACTCTCCCCATAGTACATGGCCATCATCCACTTGCACATCGCGGAAAAGGTTCTGGCTCAAATTCGAGTTTAAGTCTGAAGGTTGCAGGAAAGTTGCAGAAACGTTGCAGAAAGTATCCGAAAAGCTCTGAGTGAATTATGCAACATGCACCAATTTCTGATACAACCTGGCTTCCGAGCCGCGCATTTTGGATACGTGGGTTACACGAGGCGCGAATTTTGGATACGTGGGTTATCCGAGCCGCGAATTTATTGCATCATTTTCGAATCATCTTCACCGAACAGCACACCTGGTCACGACCAAACTTCGGGAGTTCCCCTTGCTGGTGTACGATTGGGGAACACTGCAGCCCGAATCAGGTAGGCATTGTCGAACGTTGCGAGCACAGTAACTGGGATACAAAATTAAACGAGGCTCGCGAAGGCACAAGCCAGAATCGAAACTGGCAGCTGGCATACAGTTCCATGTCACACCCAAACAATTTAAGTGTTCAGATTCTGTTCAAGTGACGTGGCTTCCCCGGACCACAGGTAACCGGAATTGAGCTATCCTCACGATTTTTTAATGACCAATTACTGGTGTGGTCTAACCTATTCCAGAAATCTACGGCATCCGTGACGACACATCATCACACATTGGAGCTCTAGAAGCATCACACTACGAGTGTATCTCTCCCTAAACCGCTAGTTGCCTAGCCTATTGTTCACACATCTTGCTCAGGTTATTGTTCCATTTCAACCTACCTCATGTCTCTGCAGTCCCCTCAGCTAGCGTATACCGTAGAACGTACGTCTTACGTTTGTGCATCTAATAAACTAGTGTATGAAGTATCAATCCTTCAACATCTGCCCAGATCTACCGTCTCATCCTGCATCTGTCCCCTCCTTTTCTACCTCCCGTCCCATATACAGCTCGTCGCCTTGCTCTCTTCACGCGGAGGACGTTCTGCGCGCGAATTGCCGCGGACTCAGCACCCGTCAACCTACGGACGCAGCGACGAAAAGCTCGTTGCCCGGCTGCGGAAGCCCCGTGTTCGTCGCGGAAAGCACCGGTGTGTGTGCTAAACACATTCAGCTGCACATCCCGCATACTGAAATTCGAAAGCATACTGAATCATGTGACGCCCATCACTCCTGTTCTTATCCTCACTCTTTCATTTCTTCTCACGTTTTAGGCTTCTTCTCTTCTCGATTTGGTTCATTTCTTCCCATAATGAATGCAGATCTATTTCCTCCCATTTCAAATTGCACGCCTGTGCCACCTTAAACAGGTACGTTGTTGTTTTCTTGTGTAGCCTCCCACTGCACAGATCGTCTCTACGCTCTCTGCATGAGAGAGAAGTGTCAAACATTATATATGTTGGGTTTGTTAGGCTACAGTGGGTTAGCCTATATGGGGTACACAATTCTAGGGTTTGCTATTTGTACTGATTTCTCTGTTAGTTCAACCATTCCAGTCTCTTCTTTCTGACATGGTTTCAGAGCAGGTCCTTCGCTAGGACCGTTCTTAGGGCCCACCACTGACTACCTACCTACCTATCTACTGTCGGAGCGTCGCGTTAGCGCCTCCCCCTCAGCGCCCTCGTGCGCCCTCGTGTACGGCCCCTTAAGGCCCCGTCGACCCCGCGCGCCGCCCCTTAGTGACTCGCGCGTCGCGCCTTAGAGGCCCCGTCGACCCGTGCGCGCCCCGCTTAAGGCCCCGTTTGGCCCCGTCGACCCGCCCGCGGCCCGCTTAGTGGCCCCGCTTAGCCCCGTCGACCCGCGCGCGCCCCGCTTACGGCCCCGTTTGGCCCCGTCGACCCGCCCGCACCCCGCTTAGAGGCCCCGTTTGGCCCCGTCGACCTACGCGCGCCCCGCTTACGGCCCCGTTTGGCCCCGTCGACCCGCGCGCGCCCCTCTCACGGCCCCGTTTGGCCCCGTCGACCCCTTCGCGCCCCGCTTAGTGGCCCCGTTTGGCCCCGTCGACCCGCGCGCGCCCCGCTTACGGCCCCGTTTGGCCCCGTCGACCCCACGCGTGCCCCGCTTAGAGGCCCCCCTGGCCCCGTCGACCCCGTGCGCGCCCCGCTTAGAGGCCCCGCGGCCCCGTCGCCCGCCACCACACGGCCCCTCGACCCCGCGCGCGCCCCGCTTACCGGCCCCACAGCCCCGTCGAGCCCCGCTTAGAGGCCCCCGCGACCCAGTCCCGCCCCTCTTAGCGGCTTCGCGCAGCCGCGCAGCCCGAACCGAGCCGCGCCGCCCTACCTGAACTGAGCCGCGCCGCCCTACCGAGCCTCGTCGACCGTTCTAGCAGCCCTGTTGATCCTACTGCTACTACTGCTACTACGGCTACCACTATGGCCAGTCCTCCCGTACTTGCTTTCGATGCTGAGGGCCGCCCAGTGAAGTTTGACACCTGGCTCGATGACCTGCACCTTTTCCTACAGCTCACTGCCAAGGAGGACATCTCACTGTATGACCACGCCCTCGGCCATGCTCCTGCCCCTGCTACTGATGCTGACAGCACTACCCGCTCCCAGTGGCAGACTCGTGACGCCCACGCTCGCTTTGCCATCCGCAACTCCCTGCCGTTAGATGAGCGCGAGCACTTTGGCCAGTGCAAGACTGCTAGGGACCTCTACACCGCTGTAGTTGCCCGTTACTCCTCACCCGCTTCTGCTACGCTAGGCCGCCTCACTCTTCCCTACCTGTTCCCCGACCTAGCCTCCTTTCACACTGTCGCAGACCTCATCACCCACCTTAAGACTAGTGAGGCCCGCTTTCGCGCTGCTATGCCTGCCGAGTTTCTCACTAGCAACCCCCCCCGCTCTGGATCACTCTCTACCACATCGTCACCCGCCTCCCTGACTCTCTGCGCGCAGTCAGGGACCACTTCCTCTCTCGCTCCCCCACTGAGCTCACTGTTGCCCTCCTCGAGAAGGAACTGCTTGCAGCTGAGGCGAGCATCGTCGCTGTAGGCACCTCTCGTGGCGACCCCCGCACCCCGTTCTTCGAGGGGTGTTCCCCTTCCCCCCTCCTCCCCTCTGTCGCCTCTGCTGCTGCTGTCGACCTCCTTGGTGCTGAGAAGGTCGGGACCGCGTCTGCTTCGAGCGGGCGCCGCAGGGGCAAAGGGAACAGGGGCGGGGGTGGCGGCGGAGGAGGTGGGGGTGGAGGCGGTGGGAGTGGAGGCGCGGCTGAGGAGGCTAGTGGCGGTAGTGGGGGAGGCGACAGCAGCGGCGGGAGTGGTGGCAGGGGCGGAGGCGGCAGCGGAGGCGGAGGTGGTCGTGGTGGCGGCAGGGGTGGAGGTGGCCGGGGCGGAGGCGGAGGGGGTGGTGGTCGTGGGGGCACTGGCGGAGGGCAGAGTCAGCAGCCCGCCCCGACGCTTCAGGCCGCCCGTGAGTGGTATGCGCAGCGTGGCTTTACCTGCACGTACGTCATTCGCACAGGTGACCGCACCGGCCAGCAGTGTGGGAGGCTGCACCCCACGCAGCGCTGCTTCGCCCGCCTTACCGACGCGTGGCGCACCCAGTTTCCTACTGCCACTGAGCTGCCGCGCTGGGCTGAGCTGGAGAAGAGGGGTGTTGATATTTGGGCTTTAGACTTTGATGCTATTCTCACTGCCATGTATGCGATGTCTATTAGTGGAGAGGGTGCTCAGTACTTGCGTGTTCCGCCCGACCCGGGCATTCAAGCCAGTCCGGCTGCCGCTCTAGGTGCTAGTGCGTCCGCTCCCGCAGGTCCTGGTGAGGCTTCTGCCCTAGGTGCTAGTGCGTCTGTGCCCCCTGGTACTGAGTCGACTGCAGCACTGCACACCTTCACACTGGACTCAGGTGCTTCTCGCTCTTTCTTTCGTGACCGCACTGTCCTTGAGCCCCTCGCTCGGCCAGTTGCTGTCTCCCTTGCTGACCCCTCTGGGGGTCCGGTCATTGCGACCTCCTCCACTGTCCTTCCTTGTCCGGCGGTCCCGTCCGGCACGCTGTCCGGTCTCTACCTCCCCTCGTTCTCGACGAACTTGGTGGCAGGTAGTGCGCTCCAGGACGGGGGTGTTCACCAGTTCACCCCTGCCTACGAGCGCGTGACACACTGCACGTGTGCTCGGACGGGTCGCCACCTGGCTACCTTCACTCGGGAGCCGGGGTCGGACCTTTACACACTGACCACTGTGTCCCCTCAGGTAGCTGCGTCTGCGTCTGCGTCTGCGTCAGGTCAGCTGTCCGCCCCCTGCTCGTGTCGCTCTCTGGCACATGAGACTGTCCTTTGGCACCACCGCCTTGGTCACCCGTCTATGCAGCGCCTTCGGGCCATGCACCAGCGGGACCTTGTTGCTGGTCTTCCCAGGGTGCTCCCTCCCCTTCCCGACTCGCCTGCTCCTCCCTGTATTCCCTGTGTCGAGGGACGGCAGCGCGCCGCTCCTCACTCCTCCTCCTTTCCCCCGACGACTGCCCCCTTGCAGACGCTCCACATGGACGTGTGGGGCCCAGCCCGCGTCCGTGGTCAGGGTCAGGAGAGGTACTTCCTGATTGTTGTTGACGACTTCTCGCGCTACACCACGGTCTTCCCCTTGCGCGCCAAGGGTGACGTCCCTGAGGTCTTGATCCCTTGGATCCGCAGATCTCGTCTCCAGCTCCGTGAGCGTTTCCGCTCCGACTTCCCTGTCCTGCGTCTGCACTCTGACAGAGGTGGGGAGTTCTCCTCTGGCCTATTGGAGGCCTTCTGTCAGCAGGAGGGCATTGAGCAGTCGTACACGCTTCCGGACTCTCCACAGCAGAATGGGGTTGCTGAGCGCCGCATTGGTCTGGTCATGGAGGTCGCTCGTACCTCCTTGAGCCATGCGGCTGCCCCCCATTTTCTGTGGCCGTTTGCAGTCCGATACGCTGCGCATCAGCTCAACCTCTGGCCCCGTGTCTCCTTGCCCGAGACTTCTCCGACACTGCGTTGGACGGGAGAGGCTGGCGATGCGTCGCGTTTTCGGGTCTGGGGATCCCGAGCTTTTGTCCGCGACACGTCCGCGGACAAGCTCTCCCGTCGCGCTGTCCCCTGCGTCTTCCTTGGCTTTGTCCCGGACGCCCCTGGTTGGCAGTTCTACCACCCCACCTCGCGTCGTGTCCTGGCCTCTCAGGACGTCACTTTTGACGAGTCCGTCCCCTACTACCGCCTCTTCCCCTACCGCACTGCCCCGCTCCCCGCTCCCCTCTCTTTCTCGCTCCAGGTGCAGAGGTACCAGACCCCCTCCCCCCTCAGGGTGCCGCTCCCTCAGGTGTGTCCCAGGTAGACCCGGGTGAGCCTGTCGAGGTAGCTGTTGACTCTCGTCCTGCGTCTAGGGGTGCTGAGCCTGGGGGTGCTGAGTCTGGGGGTGCTGAGCCTGGGGGTGTTGAGCCTGGAGGTGCGGAGCCTGGGGGTGTTGAGCTTGGAGGTGCGGAGCCTGGGGGTGTTGAGCCTGGAGGTGCGGACCCTGGAGGTGTGGAGCCTGGAGGTGCTGAGCCTGGGGGTGCGGAGTCTGGGGGTGCTGAGTCTGGGGGTACTGAGACTGAGCGTGCTACACCTGGAGGAGCCCTCTCCTCCCAGCAGCTGCAGGAGAGGTACCTCGAGTACTGCCGCCTCCGGAGAGGTGCTGCTGGAGCTCGTCCCGGTACTTCCCCTCCTACCCAGGAGCTCCCCCCCATTCAGCAGATCCGCGAGTGGTACACACGGCGCTGCAGTCTTCGGAGTGGTGCTCCTGGTGCTGCGGACCCGGGGGGTGGCGCTGCTGCTGGTGCTGAGGACCCGGCCGTTGGAGCTGCTGCTGGTGCTGCGGACCCGCCTGGTGGAGCTGCTGCTGGTGCTGAGGACTCGGACGTTGGAGCTGCTGCTGGAGCTGAGGACCCGGGCGGTGGCGCTGCTGCTGGTGCTGAGGACCCGGACGGTGGAGCTGCTGCTGGTACTGAGGACTCGGACGGTGGAGCTGCTGCTGGAGCTGAGGACCCGAGCGGTGGCGCTGCTGCTGCTGCTGAGGACCCGGGCGTTGGAGCTACTACTGGTGCTGAGGACCCGGCCGGTGGAGCTGCTGCTGGTGCTGTGGACCCGGACGCTGGAGCTCCTACTGGTGCTGAGGACCCGGCCGCTGGAGTCTCCTCTGCTTCTGGAGACGCTGCACGGCCGCGACCGTACTTCGTACCGCTCCTTCAGCAGGTTCTTGGGCAGGCTCCTCCTCCTTGTCCTCCTCCCTCCGTAGAGTGTCCTCTGCCTGTCCAGTCGCAGTCACAGTTACCGCCTACCTCGCCTCTCCCTGCTCCCTCTCCTTACACTGGTCCCACAGGAGGTCTTACAGAGCGTCGTGAGCCTGAGTCTCGTCCTGCGTCGCCTGTTCGTCCTGCTCGCACTGGTAGTCGTGTCCGTCGTGAGCGTCCTCCTCCTGTCCCAGGCACTCACTACATGACTCTGCGTCCCTCTACTGCTCCTCAGCGTGTCCCTCTACCGTCTCCTCCCGCGTCTTCTTTGCCTCACGTTCCGGACCCTGAGTCTGACCGGTACCGTGCTGAGCACCCTACTGTCACGCGTCTCCTCGCTACTGTTGTCACTGACCCTACCTTTGAGTCCTCTGCTGCGTCTGCTCTGGTCGCTGAGTTGGTTGACTTTGCTGCTGCCTGTCGTCTAGACTACGCTGCTAGCCTTGTTGCTGAGTCTGAGTCTGAGTCTGTCTGTCCTCCGTCCGTCGGGGGTGAGTGTGCTATTGGCACGGACGTCCTTGAGGACAGACAAGAGGAGTTCCAGTGTCTTGCTGCTGCTTTGCCCCGTCTCGTGTCCTTGCTAGTTGCCCCTGAGGGAGACCCGGATGCACCAGACATCCCGACCCCACGCACTTACGCTGAGGCGATTGCGGGTCCCTACTCCTCTCAGTGGCAGACGGCCATGGACGCCGAGATGGCTTCCTGGAAGTCCACACGCACCTACGTCGACGAGGTTCCCCCTCCTGGGGCGAACATCGTCAGTGGCATGTGGATTTTCAGGGTGAAGCGGCCACCGGGTTCTCCGCCTGTCTTCAAGGCGCGTTACGTGGCTCGAGGCTTCAGTCAGCGAGAGGGAGTTGACTTCTTCCAGACCTTCTCCCCCACCCCGAAGATGACCACTCTTCGGGTGCTGCTGCACATAGCCGCTCACCGCGACTACGAGCTTCACTCACTTGACTTCAGCACTGCTTTCTTGCAGGGCAGCCTGCACGAGGAGATCTGGCTGCGCCGCCCACCTGGCTTCACTGGGTCGTTTCCTCCTGGTACCCAGTGGAGGCTTCAGCGGCCGGTCTACGGTCTCCGCCAGGCTCCGCGTGAGTGGCACAACACACTGAGGACTACAGTTGCGGCTCTTGGGTTCGCGCCTTCTACAGCTGACCCGTCGCTGTTCCTGCGCACCGACACTTCGCTGCCGCCGTTCTACATCCTCGTGTACGTCGACGACTTGGTCTTTGCCACTGCTGACACTGCAGGACTCGCCTACGTGAAGTCGGAGCTGCAGAGGAGACACACGTGCACAGACCTGGGTGAGCTGACAAGCTATCTTGGCTTGCGGATCACCCGGGACAGAGCACGGCGCACCATCACCTTGACTCAGTCACACATGGTGCAGCAGGTTCTCCAGCGCTTTGGCTTCACGTACTCCTCGCCTCAGTCCACTCCTCTGCCTACCGGTCACTCGCTCTCAGCTCTGCCTTCGGATGAGTCCGTAGAGCCGAGTGGCCCGTATCCAGAGCTTGTGGGCTGCCTCATGTACCTGATGACCTGCACTCGACCTGACCTTGCATACCCTCTTAGCATCCTTGCACGCTATGTCGCTCCTGGCCGTCACAGGAAGGAGCACATGGATGCCGCTAAGAGGGTGTTGCGCTACTTGTGCAGTACGTCGGGCATGGGGCTTGTGCTTGGAGGGCGAGACCGAGTTGTGCTCACAGGGCACTCAGACGCTTCTTGGGCAGACGACCAGGCCACTCAGCGGTCGTCTCAGGGTTACACCTTCAGCCTTGGCTCTGGCTCAGTTTCTTGGCGCTCTACACGCTCTTCTTCTGTTCTCGGCTCCAGTTGCGAGGCTGAGATCTACGCTACAGCCATGGCTGCCCAGGAGCTACGCTGGCTGACCTACCTGCTGACTGACCTCGGAGAGCCGCCTCGTTCTCCTCCAGTACTGTACGTCGACAACAAGGCTGCCATTGCCTTGTGTGAGGAGCACAGACTGGAGCACAGAACGAAGCACATCGCCCTGCGGTACTTCCTTGCTCGAGAGCTGCAGCAGCGCGGTCAGCTTTGTATTCGCTACGTGGCCACTGAGGCCAACACTGCTGATGTGTTCACCAAGGCGCTTCAGCCTCGTGACCATCAGCGCTTCTGCACTCTACTAGGCCTTGTGCCTACTGGACCTCACTTGCTTACCTCTTGACTTTGCTTGTACTGTGATCACTATATATATCTATACCTGCATGTTTACTCTTGCTAGGTTGTGATCACTGTATCTCTGGCTCTGTTATAAACCTGCATGTGAACTGGTCTTGTGACCACTAGCTTGTGCTCGGAATTTGTGTGGAATCCTCGAGATCCACCCTGAGCTTGTTGTTGCCTTGCTTTGCCTTGACTGGTCTTGTGACCCCTAGGTCTCCCCCACTTTGCCTATGGGGGTGTGTCAAACATTATATATGTTGGGTTTGTTAGGCTACAGTGGGTTAGCCTATATGGGGTACACAATTCTAGGGTTTGCTATTTGTACTGATTTCTCTGTTAGTTCAACCATTCCAGTCTCTTCTTTCTGACAAGAAGGTGTGGTAGTCGCACGAAAATCTCTCTCTGCCTCTCTGCATGGTGTGGTCTTATCCCATGCTGTCTGGAATGTAGGCTTTAACGATAACGTTTTCATGTTTGTTGTTCTTAGTCATCGTGTTTCAGGTTTAATATTCATGTGCAGGGTTAATGGAAGTCACGAGATGTTAATTTTCATATGCAGGGGGGTATCAAGATCCAGTAGCTATGAAGCACATTGACGGCAATATTATCAGCAAACGTTATGCCCTTGGGTGATAAGTCACTATGGTGGGGAACAAGCATATGACTAACCAAGGTCTAACATTATGTCGTCTTTGTGTTTGCAGGCTTTAAAACGAAGCATGATTTCGCCCTGTGTGACTGCCTGTAGAACCTGACGCTATGTAGCAGTTGTTGGTTTTAGGTGTTTCGTGTTGGCGCAATGTGTATATATCATATGTATGCAGACGTCCATAATATTGTAGATTACCTCCAACCCCACCTGTAACAAATAATCTCTGAGATGAACGGTCCGCTTGTACTGTTCAGACAAATTCTCGGCCAGTAGTATTCAATTTTCGCACACGCGAAGTCTTGTCTGATTGGTCCACGTGGCAAGCTGGCGTTCACACATTGAGAATGACACCTCGCAGAAATAGCTTTGCTTACGTGGCAAAATATCTTCGCGAACGTACCGACGTACGTACACTTCGAACTCCAAACTGTACACTTCGAACTCGAAACTGTACGCATGCCACGTGGCAGGTCGTGAAACTGCATACATGTGATTGAAATGTATCCGACGAGTGTACGCGAAATTGCGGAACTGTTGCTGGAATGCACCTTTCTTGCAACTTTCCTGCAACTTTCTTTCAACTTTCCCGTGACTTGGATTTCTGCAACCTTCATCCATCACTGCCAAGTTGCAAAACCAAAGTATCCAAAAAGTAACTTTTCTGCAAGTTTACTGCAGCCTACAGGCAAGTCCTTTTTCGCGATGCATTCTGCCATCTAGCAATGACCTCTATCTTAATCGGTGTCTCGGCTCAAGTATTACATAGCAACATTGCTCTATCACTCTTGACCATGCCTGACGGTCGTAGGGAGAGAGGGGTTCGTTGAATGACGGTGACGATTAAAGCGGCTATGGTAACGGTTCGATTTGGTGATGGTAGGCGCTGATATACTGCTCGCGACGGCTGTTTTAGATGGCGAAGGCAACGCCAAATGATTTGGCGAGGACTTCTGACATCGAATAGTGAGTCGGCGTCTTCTGAAGGTGGTGACTGAGAAGGTATTCTCTGACGGTGACAAACGACATGGCCGCTTCTCACGGTGACGAGTGACGGTGTCGTCTGACGGTGAAAAAGAGAGGGTGGTGTTCTGATGGTGACGAACGACCGTGTCTTCTGTCGGTGACGAACGACCGTGTCTTCTGACGGTGACGAACGACCGTGTCTTCTGTCAGAAAGTGACGTGCGGAAAGCGACGTGCGGAAAGCGACGTGCGGAAAGCGACGTGCGGAAAGCGACGTGCGGTGAACTGCGTGCGGAAGACGAGGTGCGGAAAGGGACGAGCGGAAAGCGACGTGCGGAAAGCGACGTGCGGAAAGCGACGTGCGGAAAGCGACGTGCGGAAAGCGACGTGCGGAAAGCGACGTGCGGAAAGCGATGTGCGGGAAGCGACGTGCGGAAAGCGACGTGCGGAAAGTGATGTGCGGAAAGCGACGTGCGGAAAGCGACGTGCGGAAAGAGGCGTGCGGAAAGCGGCGCGCAGAAAGCGACGCGCGGAAAGCGACGTGGGGAAAGTGACGCGCGGAAAGCGATGCAGTTTCTGAATCCCGCTAAGTTCCCTCCTCAACCCTTGCACTCCCCCCTTGCACTCCCCCCTTGCACTCCCACCTTGCCCTCACCCGCCCTTGTCGTTGCACCACTCTGGCATCCCGCGATTCACGTCCCAAACAAACGTGCTCCTGTGAGACGCATGGCGGTGGTGGGTCAAGGCAGCTGAGCTCAGTAGAGTCCAGAGAGAGAGAGAGAGAGTAGAGTGGGTGTAGCATAAAGTAGCAGTGCATTCATGCCATGCGCGCGTCCCTCTCTTCCCCAGTCCCCCCTCGTTGCCTTAGCTCGCTGCCATGCTGCCCTTGGCCCCACCGTCTCCATGCGCCTTCTCCTCCCACCCCTCCCGACCACTCACTTGTCCTTCCGCTCTGCTCACATTCACTTGATGCATGCTTGCCATTTTCCCTTGCGTACCCTTGCTTATCACATGTCTTCTCACACCTCGACTCTCTGCTCCGTTAACCTGATTCCCTCTTCTCCTCTCTTCCTGCCTGCGTCCCTCCACCAGCGCATCTACTAGGCGGCAGCGGCAGCGAGCACGGAGGAGCAGTGGGAGCAGCGTGGTGAGCGGGAGAGGCGAGCGGTGGGATGACGCACGGCCTGGGCTGGCCCTGCTGACCACTGCTGCCGAGCTGCTGGACTACTGCAGGGAGGGCTGCTGCTGGCCGTGTCAACACCCCTCTGCTCCTCAAGCGACTGCTCGTCACACGGCCATGAGTTCCTCATACCCTTTCTTCTTCCTTGTTGTTTTCCTTTCTTCTTTCACTTATCGAATCTTGTGCGAAACAAAAACGTTGCTTCTGCTTGGGTGGGATCAAAAGTTGACTGAGGGATGGGCAGCGTGTGGCGATGGTAGCACATGGCACTGGGGCGGCTTGAGCTCACACTAGAGTCCTAGAGGGTTTTGCCTGCCTTTGCTTCATTTGCCGCTTGTGATTATCTTTCACTGCTTTATTCCATCCCTGACCAGTTTCCTGCATCCCGTATCCTTTTTTCTCCCTCTCGCCAGCCCATGCCCTGGTTCCAGGACAAAAGGAGTGGATCACTCAGGAGCAACACTCAGGAGCAACACTCAGGAGCAACACTCAGGAGAAACACTCAGGAGCAACACTCAGGAGCAACACTCAGGAGCAACACTCAGGAGAAACACTCAGGAGCAACACTCAGGAGCAACACTCAGGAGCAACACTCAGGAGCAACACTCAGGAGCAACACTCAGGAGCAACACTCAGGAGCAACACTCAGGAGAAACACTCAGGAGCAACACTCAGGAGCAACACTCAGGAGCAACACTCAGGAGCAACACTCAGGAGCAACACTCAGGAGCAACACTCAGGAGCAACACTCAGGAGAAACACTCAGGAGCAACACTCAGGAGCAACACTCAGGAGCAACACTCAGGAGCAACACTCAGGAGAAACACTCAGGAGCAACACTCAGGAGCAACACTCAGGAGCAACACTCAGGAGCAACACTCAGGAGCAACACTCAGGAGCAACACTCAGGAGCAACACTCAGGAGAAACACTCAGGAGCAACACTCAGGAGCAACACTCAGGAGCAACACTCAGGAGCAACACTCAGGAGCAACACTCAGGAGCAACACTCAGGAGCAACACTCAGGAGAAACACTCAGGAGCAACACTCAGGAGCAACACTCAGGAGCAACACTCAGGAGAAACACTCAGGAGCAACACTCAGGAGCAACACTCAGGAGAAACACTCAGGAGCAACACTCAGGAGCAACACTCAGGAGCAACACTCAGGAGCAACACTCAGGAGCAACACTCAGGAGCAACACTCAGGAGAAACACTCAGGAGCAACACTCAGGAGCAACACTCAGGAGCAACACTCAGGAGAAACACTCAGGAGCAACACTCAGGAGCAACACTCAGGAGCAACACTCAGGAGCAACACTCAGGAGAAACACTCAGGAGCAACACTCAGGAGCAACACTCAGGAGCAACACTCAGGAGCAACACTCAGGAGCAACACTCAGGAGCAACACTCAGGAGAAACACTCAGGAGCAACACTCAGGAGCAACACTCAGGAGCAACACTCAGGAGAAACACTCAGGAGCAACACTCAGGAGCAACACTCAGGAGAAACACTCAGGAGCAACACTCAGGAGCAACACTCAGGAGCAACACTCAGGAGCAACACTCAGGAGCAACACTCAGGAGCAACACTCAGGAGAAACACTCAGGAGCAACACTCAGGAGCAACACTCAGGAGCAACACTCAGGAGCAACACTCAGGAGCAACACTCAGGAGCAACACTCAGGAGCAACACTCAGGAGCAACACTCAGGAGCAACACTCAGGAGCAACACTCAGGAGAAACACTCAGGAGCAACACTCAGGAGCAACACTCAGGAGCAACACTCAGGAGCAACACTCAGGAGCAACACTCAGGAGAAACACTCAGGAGCAACACTCAGGAGCAACACTCAGGAGAAACACTCAGGAGCAACACTCAGGAGAAACACTCAGGAGCAACACTCAGGAGCAACACTCAGGAGCAACACTCAGGAGCAACACTCAGGAGCAACACTCAGGAGCAACACTCAGGAGAAACACTCAGGAGCAACACTCAGGAGCAACACTCAGGAGCAACACTCAGGAGCAACACTCAGGAGAAACACTCAGGAGCAACACTCAGGAGCAACACTCAGGAGCAACACTCAGGAGCAACACTCAGGAGCAACACTCAGGAGCAACACTCAGGAGCAACACTCAGGAGCAACACTCAGGAGAAACACTCAGGAGAGACACTCAGGAGCAACACTCAGGAGCAACACTCAGGAGCAACACTCAGGAGAAACACTCAGGAGCAACACTCAGGAGCAACACTCAGGAGCAACACTCAGGAGCAACACTCAGGAGCAACACTCAGGAGCAACACTCAGGAGCAACACTCAGGAGCAACACTCAGGAGAAACACTCAGGAGCAACACTCAGGAGAAACACTCAGGAGCAACACTCAGGAGCAACACTCAGGAGCAACACTCAGGAGCAACACTCAGGAGCAACACTCAGGAGCAACACTCAGGAGAAACACTCAGGAGCAACACTCAGGAGCAACACTCAGGAGCAACACTCAGGAGAAACACTCAGGAGCAACACTCAGGAGCAACACTCAGGAGAAACACTCAGGAGCAACACTCAGGAGCAACACTCAGGAGAAACACTCAGGAGCAACACTCAGGAGAAACACTCAGGAGCAACACTCAGGAGCAACACTCAGGAGCAACACTCAGGAGCAACACTCAGGAGAAACACTCAGGAGCAACACTCAGGAGAAACACTCAGGAGCAACACTCAGGAGCAACACTCAGGAGCAACACTCAGGAGCAACACTCAGGAGCAACACTCAGGAGAAACACTCAGGAGCAACACTCAGGAGCAACACTCAGGAGCAACACTCAGGAGAAACACTCAGGAGCAACACTCAGGAGCAACACTCAGGAGAAACACTCAGGAGCAACACTCAGGAGCAACACTCAGGAGAAACACTCAGGAGCAACACTCAGGAGCAACACTCAGGAGCAACACTCAGGAGCAACACTCAGGAGCAACACTCAGGAGCAACACTCAGGAGCAACACTCAGGAGCAACACTCAGGAGAAACACTCAGGAGCAACACTCAGGAGCAACACTCAGGAGCAACACTCAGGAGCAACACTCAGGAGCAACACTCAGGAGAAACACTCAGGAGCAACACTCAGGAGCAACACTCAGGAGCAACACTCAGGAGCAACACTCAGGAGCAACACTCAGGAGAAACACTCAGGAGCAACACTCAGGAGCAACACTCAGGAGAAACACTCAGGAGCAACACTCAGGAGCAACACTCAGGAGCAACACTCAGGAGCAACACTCAGGAGAAACACTCAGGAGCAACACTCAGGAGCAACACTCAGGAGCAACACTCAGGAGCAACACTCAGGAGCAACACTCAGGAGCAACACTCAGGAGAAACACTCAGGAGCAACACTCAGGAGCAACACTCAGGAGCAACACTCAGGAGCAACACTCAGGAGCAACACTCAGGAGCAACACTCAGGAGCAACACTCAGGAGCAACACTCAGGAGCAACACTCAGGAGCAACACTCAGGAGCAACACTCAGGAGCAACACTCAGGAGCAACACTCAGGAGCAACACTCAGGAGCAACACTCAGGAGCAACACTCAGGAGCAACACTCAGGAGCAACACTCAGGAGCAACACTCAGGAGAAACACTCAGGAGCAACACTCAGGAGCAACACTCAGGAGCAACACTCAGGAGCAACACTCAGGAGCAACACTCAGGAGCAACACTCAGGAGCAACACTCAGGAGCAACACTCAGGAGCAACACTCAGGAGCAACACTCAGGAGCAACACTCAGGAGCAACACTCAGGAGCAACACTCAGGAGCAACACTCAGGAGCAACACTCAGGAGCAACACTCAGGAGCAACACTCAGGAGCAACACTCAGGAGCAACACTCAGGAGCAACACTCAGGAGCAACACTCAGGAGAAACACTCAGGAGCAACACTCAGGAGCAACACTCAGGAGCAACACTCAGGAGCAACACTCAGGAGAAACACTCAGGAGCAACACTCAGGAGCAACACTCAGGAGCAACACTCAGGAGCAACACTCAGGAGCAACACTCAGGAGCAACACTCAGGAGCAACACTCAGGAGCAACACTCAGGAGCAACACTCAGGAGCAACACTCAGGAGCAACACTCAGGAGCAACACTCAGGAGCAACACTCAGGAGCAACACTCAGGAGCAACACTCAGGAGCAACACTCAGGAGCAACACTCAGGAGCAACACTCAGGAGAAACACTCAGGAGCAACACTCAGGAGCAACACTCAGGAGCAACACTCAGGAGCAACACTCAGGAGAAACACTCAGGAGCAACACTCAGGAGCAACACTCAGGAGCAACACTCAGGAGCAACACTCAGGAGCAACACTCAGGAGCAACACTCAGGAGCAACACTCAGGAGCAACACTCAGGAGCAACACTCAGGAGCAACACTCAGGAGCAACACTCAGGAGAAACACTCAGGAGCAACACTCAGGAGCAACACTCAGGAGCAACACTCAGGAGCAACACTCAGGAGAAACACTCAGGAGCAACACTCAGGAGCAACACTCAGGAGCAACACTCAGGAGCAACACTCAGGAGCAACACTCAGGAGCAACACTCAGGAGAAACACTCAGGAGCAACACTCAGGAGCAACACTCAGGAGCAACACTCAGGAGCAACACTCAGGAGCAACACTCAGGAGCAACACTCAGGAGCAACACTCAGGAGCAACACTCAGGAGCAACACTCAGGAGCAACACTCAGGAGCAACACTCAGGAGCAACACTCAGGAGAAACACTCAGGAGCAACACTCAGGAGCAACACTCAGGAGCAACACTCAGGAGAAACACTCAGGAGCAACACTCAGGAGCAACACTCAGGAGCAACACTCAGGAGCAACACTCAGGAGCAACACTCAGGAGCAACACTCAGGAGAAACACTCAGGAGCAACACTCAGGAGCAACACTCAGGAGCAACACTCAGGAGCAACACTCAGGAGCAACACTCAGGAGAAACACTCAGGAGCAACACTCAGGAGCAACACTCAGGAGAAACACTCAGGAGCAACACTCAGGAGCAACACTCAGGAGCAACACTCAGGAGCAACACTCAGGAGCAACACTCAGGAGAAACACTCAGGAGCAACACTCAGGAGCAACACTCAGGAGCAACACTCAGGAGCAACACTCAGGAGAAACACTCAGGAGCAACACTCAGGAGAAACACTCAGGAGCAACACTCAGGAGCAACACTCAGGAGAAACACTCAGGAGCAACACTCAGGAGAAACACTCAGGAGCAACACTCAGGAGCAACACTCAGGAGCAACACTCAGGAGCAACACTCAGGAGCAACACTCAGGAGAAACACTCAGGAGCAACACTCAGGAGCAACACTCAGGAGCAACACTCAGGAGCAACACTCAGGAGCAACACTCAGGAGCAACACTCAGGAGCAACACTCAGGAGCAACACTCAGGAGCAACACTCAGGAGCAACACTCAGGAGCAACACTCAGGAGCAACACTCAGGAGCAACACTCAGGAGCAACACTCAGGAGCAACACTCAGGAGCAACACTCAGGAGCAACACTCAGGAGCAACACTCAGGAGCAACACTCAGGAGCAACACTCAGGAGAAACACTCAGGAGCAACACTCAGGAGCAACACTCAGGAGCAACACTCAGGAGCAACACTCAGGAGCAACACTCAGGAGCAACACTCAGGAGCAACACTCAGGAGCAACACTCAGGAGCAACACTCAGGAGCAACACTCAGGAGCAACACTCAGGAGCAACACTCAGGAGCAACACTCAGGAGCAACACTCAGGAGAAACACTCAGGAGCAACACTCAGGAGCAACACTCAGGAGAAACACTCAGGAGCAACACTCAGGAGCAACACTCAGGAGCAACACTCAGGAGCAACACTCAGGAGCAACACTCAGGAGAAACACTCAGGAGCAACACTCAGGAGCAACACTCAGGAGCAACACTCAGGAGCAACACTCAGGAGCAACACTCAGGAGCAACACTCAGGAGCAACACTCAGGAGCAACACTCAGGAGAAACACTCAGGAGCAACACTCAGGAGCAACACTCAGGAGCAACACTCAGGAGCAACACTCAGGAGCAACACTCAGGAGCAACACTCAGGAGCAACACTCAGGAGAAACACTCAGGAGCAACACTCAGGAGCAACACTCAGGAGCAACACTCAGGAGCAACACTCAGGAGCAACACTCAGGAGCAACACTCAGGAGCAACACTCAGGAGCAACACTCAGGAGCAACACTCAGGAGCAACACTCAGGAGCAACACTCAGGAGCAACACTCAGGAGCAACACTCAGGAGCAACACTCAGGAGCAACACTCAGGAGCAACACTCAGGAGCAACACTCAGGAGCAACACTCAGGAGCAACACTCAGGAGCAACACTCAGGAGAAACACTCAGGAGCAACACTCAGGAGCAACACTCAGGAGCAACACTCAGGAGCAACACTCAGGAGCAACACTCAGGAGAAACACTCAGGAGCAACACTCAGGAGCAACACTCAGGAGCAACACTCAGGAGCAACACTCAGGAGCAACACTCAGGAGCAACACTCAGGAGCAACACTCAGGAGCAACACTCAGGAGCAACACTCAGGAGCAACACTCAGGAGCAACACTCAGGAGCAACACTCAGGAGCAACACTCAGGAGCAACACTCAGGAGCAACACTCAGGAGCAACACTCAGGAGCAACACTCAGGAGCAACACTCAGGAGCAACACTCAGGAGCAACACTCAGGAGCAACACTCAGGAGCAACACTCAGGAGCAACACTCAGGAGCAACACTCAGGAGCAACACTCAGGAGCAACACTCAGGAGCAACACTCAGGAGCAACACTCAGGAGCAACACTCAGGAGCAACACTCAGGAGCAACACTCAGGAGCAACACTCAGGAGCAACACTCAGGAGCAACACTCAGGAGCAACACTCAGGAGCAACACTCAGGAGCAACACTCAGGAGCAACACTCAGGAGCAACACTCAGGAGCAACACTCAGGAGCAACACTCAGGAGCAACACTCAGGAGCAACACTCAGGAGCAACACTCAGGAGCAACACTCAGGAGCAACACTCAGGAGCAACACTCAGGAGCAACACTCAGGAGCAACACTCAGGAGCAACACTCAGGAGCAACACTCAGGAGCAACACTCAGGAGCAACACTCAGGAGCAACACTCAGGAGCAACACTCAGGAGCAACACTCAGGAGCAACACTCAGGAGCAACACTCAGGAGCAACACTCAGGAGCAACACTCAGGAGCAACACTCAGGAGCAACACTCAGGAGCAACACTCAGGAGCAACACTCAGGAGCAACACTCAGGAGCAACACTCAGGAGCAACACTCAGGAGCAACACTCAGGAGCAACACTCAGGAGCAACACTCAGGAGCAACACTCAGGAGCAACACTCAGGAGCAACACTCAGGAGCAACACTCAGGAGCAACACTCAGGAGCAACACTCAGGAGCAACACTCAGGAGCAACACTCAGGAGCAACACTCAGGAGCAACACTCAGGAGCAACACTCAGGAGCAACACTCAGGAGCAACACTCAGGAGCAACACTCAGGAGCAACACTCAGGAGCAACACTCAGGAGCAACACTCAGGAGCAACACTCAGGAGCAACACTCAGGAGCAACACTCAGGAGCAACACTCAGGAGCAACACTCAGGAGCAACACTCAGGAGCAACACTCAGGAGCAACACTCAGGAGCAACACTCAGGAGCAACACTCAGGAGCAACACTCAGGAGCAACACTCAGGAGCAACACTCAGGAGCAACACTCAGGAGCAACACTCAGGAGCAACACTCAGGAGCAACACTCAGGAGCAACACTCAGGAGCAACACTCAGGAGCAACACTCAGGAGCAACACTCAGGAGCAACACTCAGGAGCAACACTCAGGAGCAACACTCAGGAGCAACACTCAGGAGCAACACTCAGGAGCAACACTCAGGAGCAACACTCAGGAGCAACACTCAGGAGCAACACTCAGGAGCAACACTCAGGAGCAACACTCAGGAGCAACACTCAGGAGCAACACTCAGGAGCAACACTCAGGAGCAACACTCAGGAGCAACACTCAGGAGCAACACTCAGGAGCAACACTCAGGAGCAACACTCAGGAGCAACACTCAGGAGCAACACTCAGGAGCAACACTCAGGAGCAACACTCAGGAGCAACACTCAGGAGCAACACTCAGGAGCAACACTCAGGAGCAACACTCAGGAGCAACACTCAGGAGCAACACTCAGGAGCAACACTCAGGAGCAACACTCAGGAGCAACACTCAGGAGCAACACTCAGGAGCAACACTCAGGAGCAACACTCAGGAGCAACACTCAGGAGCAACACTCAGGAGCAACACTCAGGAGCAACACTCAGGAGCAACACTCAGGAGCAACACTCAGGAGCAACACTCAGGAGCAACACTCAGGAGCAACACTCAGGAGCAACACTCAGGAGCAACACTCAGGAGCAACACTCAGGAGCAACACTCAGGAGCAACACTCAGGAGCAACACTCAGGAGCAACACTCAGGAGCAACACTCAGGAGCAACACTCAGGAGCAACACTCAGGAGCAACACTCAGGAGCAACACTCAGGAGCAACACTCAGGAGCAACACTCAGGAGCAACACTCAGGAGCAACACTCAGGAGCAACACTCAGGAGCAACACTCAGGAGCAACACTCAGGAGCAACACTCAGGAGAAACACTCAGGAGCAACACTCAGGAGCAACACTCAGGAGCAACACTCAGGAGCAACACTCAGGAGCAACACTCAGGAGCAACACTCAGGAGCAACACTCAGGAGCAACACTCAGGAGCAACACTCAGGAGCAACACTCAGGAGCAACACTCAGGAGCAACACTCAGGAGCAACACTCAGGAGCAACACTCAGGAGCAACACTCAGGAGCAACACTCAGGAGCAACACTCAGGAGCAACACTCAGGAGCAACACTCAGGAGCAACACTCAGGAGCAACACTCAGGAGCAACACTCAGGAGCAACACTCAGGAGCAACACTCAGGAGCAACACTCAGGAGCAACACTCAGGAGCAACACTCAGGAGCAACACTCAGGAGCAACACTCAGGAGCAACACTCAGGAGCAACACTCAGGAGCAACACTCAGGAGCAACACTCAGGAGCAACACTCAGGAGCAACACTCAGGAGCAACACTCAGGAGCAACACTCAGGAGCAACACTCAGGAGCAACACTCAGGAGCAACACTCAGGAGCAACACTCAGGAGCAACACTCAGGAGCAACACTCAGGAGCAACACTCAGGAGCAACACTCAGGAGCAACACTCAGGAGCAACACTCAGGAGCAACACTCAGGAGCAACACTCAGGAGCAACACTCAGGAGCAACACTCAGGAGCAACACTCAGGAGCAACACTCAGGAGCAACACTCAGGAGCAACACTCAGGAGCAACACTCAGGAGCAACACTCAGGAGCAACACTCAGGAGCAACACTCAGGAGAAACACTCAGGAGCAACACTCAGGAGCAACACTCAGGA
Source organism: Closterium sp. Yama58-4 (assembly GCA_947470075.1). Lineage (NCBI taxonomy): Eukaryota > Viridiplantae > Streptophyta > Zygnematophyceae > Desmidiales > Closteriaceae > Closterium > Closterium sp. Yama58-4. The sequence goes on from CANIUD010000948.1 coordinate 99,866, forward strand.
GCAACACTCAGGAGCAACACTCAGGAGCAACACTCAGGAGCAACACTCAGGAGCAACACTCAGGAGCAACACTCAGGAGCAACACTCAGGAGCAACACTCAGGAGCAACACTCAGGAGCAACACTCAGGAGCAACACTCAGGAGCAACACTCAGGAGCAACACTCAGGAGCAACACTCAGGAGCAACACTCAGGAGCAACACTCAGGAGCAACACTCAGGAGCAACACTCAGGAGCAACACTCAGGAGCAACACTCAGGAGCAACACTCAGGAGCAACACTCAGGAGCAACACTCAGGAGCAACACTCAGGAGCAACACTCAGGAGCAACACTCAGGAGCAACACTCAGGAGCAACACTCAGGAGCAACACTCAGGAGCAACACTCAGGAGCAACACTCAGGAGCAACACTCAGGAGCAACACTCAGGAGCAACACTCAGGAGCAACACTCAGGAGCAACACTCAGGAGCAACACTCAGGAGCAACACTCAGGAGCAACACTCAGGAGCAACACTCAGGAGCAACACTCAGGAGCAACACTCAGGAGCAACACTCAGGAGCAACACTCAGGAGCAACACTCAGGAGCAACACTCAGGAGCAACACTCAGGAGCAACACTCAGGAGCAACACTCAGGAGCAACACTCAGGAGCAACACTCAGGAGCAACACTCAGGAGCAACACTCAGGAGCAACACTCAGGAGCAACACTCAGGAGCAACACTCAGGAGCAACACTCAGGAGCAACACTCAGGAGCAACACTCAGGAGCAACACTCAGGAGCAACACTCAGGAGCAACACTCAGGAGCAACACTCAGGAGCAACACTCAGGAGCAACACTCAGGAGAAACACTCAGGAGCAACACTCAGGAGCAACACTCAGGAGAAACACTCAGGAGCAACACTCAGGAGAAAGGGCAACACTCAGGAGCAACACTCAGGAGCAACACTCAGGAGCAACACTCAGGAGCAACACTCAGGAGCAACACTCAGGAGAAACACTCAGGAGCAACACTCAGGAGCAACACTCAGGAGCAACACTCAGGAGCAACACTCAGGAGCAACACTCAGGAGCAACACTCAGGAGCAACACTCAGGAGCAACACTCAGGAGCAACACTCAGGAGCAACACTCAGGAGCAACACTCAGGAGCAACACTCAGGAGCAACACTCAGGAGCAACACTCAGGAGCAACACTCAGGAGCAACACTCAGGAGCAACACTCAGGAGAAACACTCAGGAGCAACACTCAGGAGAAACACTCAGGAGCAACACTCAGGAGCAACACTCAGGAGCAACACTCAGGAGCAACACTCAGGAGCAACACTCAGGAGCAACACTCAGGAGAAACACTCAGGAGCAACACTCAGGAGCAACACTCAGGAGCAACACTCAGGAGCAACACTCAGGAGCAACACTCAGGAGCAACACTCAGGAGAAACACTCAGGAGCAACACTCAGGAGCAACACTCAGGAGAAACACTCAGGAGCAACACTCAGGAGCAACACTCAGGAGCAACACTCAGGAGCAACACTCAGGAGCAACACTCAGGAGCAACACTCAGGAGCAACACTCAGGAGCAACACTCAGGAGAAACACTCAGGAGCAACACTCAGGAGCAACACTCAGGAGCAACACTCAGGAGCAACACTCAGGAGAAACACTCAGGAGCAACACTCAGGAGCAACACTCAGGAGCAACACTCAGGAGCAACACTCAGGAGCAACACTCAGGAGCAACACTCAGGAGCAACACTCAGGAGCAACACTCAGGAGCAACACTCAGGGAACAACACTCAGGAGCAACACTCAGGAGCAACACTCAGGAGCAACACTCAGGAGCAACACTCAGGAGAAGAAAACTCAGGAGCAACACTCAGGAGCAACACTCAGGAGCAACACTCAGGAGAAACACTCAGGAGCAACACTCAGGAGCAACACTCAGGAGACAGAGAAAACACTCAGGAGCAACACTCAGGAGCAACACTCAGGAGCAACACTCAGGAGCAACACTCAGGAGCAACACTCAGGAGAAACACTCAGGAGCAACACTCAGGAGCAACACTCAGGAGCAACACTCAGGAGCAACACTCAGGAGCAACACTCAGGAGCAACACTCAGGAGAAACACTCAGGAGCAACACTCAGGAGCAACACTCAGGAGCAACACTCAGGAGAAACACTCAGGAGCAACACTCAGGAGCAACACTCAGGAGCAACACTCAGGAGCAACACTCAGGAGCAACACTCAGGAGCAACACTCAGGAGCAACACTCAGGAGCAACACTCAGGAGCAACACTCAGGAGCAACACTCAGGAGCAACACTCAGGAGAAACACTCAGGAGCAACACTCAGGAGCAACACTCAGGAGCAACACTCAGGAGCAACACTCAGGAGCAACACTCAGGAGCAACACTCAGGAGCAACACTCAGGAGCAACACTCAGGAGCAACACTCAGGAGCAACACTCAGGAGCAACACTCAGGAGCAACACTCAGGAGCAACACTCAGGAGAAACACTCAGGAGCAACACTCAGGAGCAACACTCAGGAGCAACACTCAGGAGCAACACTCAGGAGCAACACTCAGAGCAACGAGAGCAACACTCAGGAGCAACACTCAGGAGCAACACTCAGGAGCAACACTCAGGAGCAACACTCAGGAGCAACACTCAGGAGAAACACTCAGGAGCAACACTCAGGAGCAACACTCAGGAGAAACACTCAGGAGCAACACTCAGGAGAAACACTCAGGAGCAACACTCAGGAGCAACACTCAGGAGCAACACTCAGGAGCAACACTCAGGAGCAACACTCAGGAGCAACACTCAGGAGCAACACTCAGGAGCAACACTCAGGAGCAACACTCAGGAGCAACACTCAGGAGCAACACTCAGGAGCAACACTCAGGAGCAACACTCAGGAGCAACACTCAGGAGCAACACTCAGGAGCAACACTCAGGAGCAACACTCAGGAGCAACACTCAGGAGCAACACTCAGGAGCAACACTCAGGAGCAACACTCAGGAGCAACACTCAGGAGCAACACTCAGGAGCAACACTCAGGAGCAACACTCAGGAGCAACACTCAGGAGCAACACTCAGGAGCAACACTCAGGAGCAACACTCAGGAGCAACACTCAGGAGCAACACTCAGGAGCAACACTCAGGAGCAACACTCAGGAGCAACACTCAGGAGCAACACTCAGGAGCAACACTCAGGAGCAACACTCAGGAGCAACACTCAGGAGCAACACTCAGGAGCAACACTCAGGAGCAACACTCAGGAGCAACACTCAGGAGCAACACTCAGGAGAAACACTCAGGAGCAACACTCAGGAGCAACACTCAGGAGCAACACTCAGAGGCAAATCAGGAGCAACACTCAGGAGCAACACTCAGGAGCAACACTCAGGAGCAACACTCAGGAGCAACACTCAGGAGACACGAGAAACACTCAGGAGGACACTCAGGAGCAACACTCAGGAGCAACACTCAGGAGCAACACTCAGGAGCAACACTCAGGAGAAACACTCAGGAGCAACACTCAGGAGCAACACTCAGGAGCAACACTCAGGAGCAACACTCAGGAGCAACACTCAGGAGCAACACTCAGGAGAAACACTCAGGAGCAACACTCAGGAGCAACACTCAGGAGCAACACTCAGGAGCAACACTCAGGAGAAACACTCAGGAGCAACACTCAGGAGCAACACTCAGGAGCAACACTCAGGAGCAACACTCAGGAGCAACACTCAGGAGCAACACTCAGGAGAAACACTCAGGAGCAACACTCAGGAGCAACACTCAGGAGCAACACTCAGGAGCAACACTCAGGAGCAACACTCAGGAGCAACACTCAGGAGCAACACTCAGGAGCAACACTCAGGAGCAACACTCAGGAGCAACACTCAGGAGCAACACTCAGGAGCAACACTCAGGAGAAACACTCAGGAGCAACACTCAGGAGCAACACTCAGGAGCAACACTCAGGAGCAACACTCAGGAGCAACACTCAGGAGCAACACTCAGGAGCAACACTCAGGAGCAACACTCAGGAGCAACACTCAGGAGCAACACTCAGGAGCAACACTCAGGAGCAACACTCAGGAGCAACACTCAGGAGCAACACTCAGGAGCAACACTCAGGAGCAACACTCAGGAGCAACACTCAGGAGCAACACTCAGGAGCAACACTCAGGAGCAACACTCAGGAGCAACACTCAGGAGCAACACTCAGGAGCAACACTCAGGAGCAACACTCAGGAGAAACACTCAGGAGCAACACTCAGGAGCAACACTCAGGAGCAACACTCAGGAGCAACACTCAGGAGAAACACTCAGGAGCAACACTCAGGAGCAACACTCAGGAGCAACACTCAGGAGAAACACTCAGGAGCAACACTCAGGAGCAACACTCAGGAGAAACACTCAGGAGCAACACTCAGGAGCAACACTCAGGAGCAACACTCAGGAGCAACACTCAGGAGCAACACTCAGGAGCAACACTCAGGAGCAACACTCAGGAGCAACACTCAGGAGCAACACTCAGGAGCAACACTCAGGAGCAACACTCAGGAGCAACACTCAGGAGAAACACTCAGGAGCAACACTCAGGAGCAACACTCAGGAGAAACACTCAGGAGCAACACTCAGGAGCAACACTCAGGAGCAACACTCAGGAGCAACACTCAGGAGCAACACTCAGGAGCAACACTCAGGAGAAACACTCAGGAGCAACACTCAGGAGCAACACTCAGGAGCAACACTCAGGAGAAACACTCAGGAGCAACACTCAGGAGCAACACTCAGGAGCAACACTCAGGAGCAACACTCAGGAGCAACACTCAGGAGCAACACTCAGGAGCAACACTCAGGAGAAACACTCAGGAGCAACACTCAGGAGCAACACTCAGGAGCAACACTCAGGAGCAACACTCAGGAGCAACACTCAGGAGCAACACTCAGGAGCAACACTCAGGAGCAACACTCAGGAGCAACACTCAGGAGCAACACTCAGGAGCAACACTCAGGAGCAACACTCAGGAGCAACACTCAGGAGCAACACTCAGGAGCAACACTCAGGAGCAACACTCAGGAGCAACACTCAGGAGCAACACTCAGGAGCAACACTCAGGAGCAACACTCAGGAGCAACACTCAGGAGCAACACTCAGGAGCAACACTCAGGAGCAACACTCAGGAGCAACACTCAGGAGCAACACTCAGGAGAAACACTCAGGAGCAACACTCAGCAAAAGGAGCAACACTCAGGAGCAACACTCAGGAGCAACACTCAGGAGAAACACTCAGGAGCAACACTCAGGAGCAACACTCAGGAGCAACACTCAGGAGCAACACTCAGGAGAAACACTCAGGAGCAACACTCAGGAGAAACACTCAGGAGCAACACTCAGGAGCAACACTCAGGAGCAACACTCAGGAGCAACACTCAGGAGCAACACTCAGGAGCAACACTCAGGAGCAACACTCAGGAGCAACACTCAGGAGCAACACTCAGGAGCAACACTCAGGAGCAACACTCAGGAGCAACACTCAGGAGCAACACTCAGGAGCAACACTCAGGAGCAACACTCAGGAGAAACACTCAGGAGCAACACTCAGGAGCAACACTCAGGAGCAACACTCAGGAGCAACACTCAGGAGCAACACTCAGGAGCAACACTCAGGAGAAACACTCAGGAGCAACACTCAGGAGCAACACTCAGGAGCAACACTCAGGAGAAAGAAAAACACTCAGGAGCAACACTCAGGAGCAACACTCAGGAGAAACACTCAGGAGCAACACTCAGGAGCAACACTCAGGAGCAACACTCAGGAGCAACACTCAGGAGCAACACTCAGGAGCAACACTCAGGAGCAACACTCAGAGAGAGAACACTCAGGAGCAACACTCAGGAGCAACACTCAGGAGCAACACTCAGGAGCAACACTCAGGAGCAACACTCAGGAGCAACACTCAGGAGCAACACTCAGGAGCAACACTCAGGAGCAACACTCAGGAGCAACACTCAGGAGCAACACTCAGGAGCAACACTCAGGAGAAACACTCAGGAGCAACACTCAGGAGCAACACTCAGGAGCAACACTCAGGAGCAACACTCAGGAGCAACACTCAGGAGCAACACTCAGGAGCAACACTCAGGAGCAACACTCAGGAGAAACACTCAGGAGCAACACTCAGGAGCAACACTCAGGAGAAACACTCAGGAGCAACACTCAGGAGCAACACTCAGGAGAAACACTCAGGAGCAACACTCAGGAGAAACACTCAGGAGCAACACTCAGGAGCAACACTCAGGAGCAACACTCAGGAGCAACACTCAGGAGCAACACTCAGGAGCAACACTCAGGAGAAACACTCAGGAGCAACACTCAGGAGCAACACTCAGGAGCAACACTCAGGAGCAACACTCAGGAGCAACACTCAGGAGCAACACTCAGGAGCAACACTCAGGAGCAACACTCAGGAGCAACACTCAGGAGCAACACTCAGGAGCAACACTCAGGAGCAACACTCAGGAGCAACACTCAGGAGCAACACTCAGGAGCAACACTCAGGAGCAACACTCAGGAGCAACACTCAGGAGCAACACTCAGGAGCAACACTCAGGAGCAACACTCAGGAGCAACACTCAGGAGCAACACTCAGGAGCAACACTCAGGAGCAACACTCAGGAGCAACACTCAGGAGCAACACTCAGGAGCAACACTCAGGAGCAACACTCAGGAGCAACACTCAGGAGCAACACTCAGGAGCAACACTCAGGAGCAACACTCAGGAGCAACACTCAGGAGCAACACTCAGGAGCAACACTCAGGAGCAACACTCAGGAGCAACACTCAGGAGCAACACTCAGGAGCAACACTCAGGAGCAACACTCAGGAGCAACACTCAGGAGCAACACTCAGGAGCAACACTCAGGAGCAACACTCAGGAGCAACACTCAGGAGCAACACTCAGGAGCAACACTCAGGAGAAACACTCAGGAGCAACACTCAGGAGCAACACTCAGGAGCAACACTCAGGAGCAACACTCAGGAGCAACACTCAGGAGCAACACTCAGGAGCAACACTCAGGAGCAACACTCAGGAGAAACACTCAGGAGCAACACTCAGGAGAAACACTCAGGAGCAACACTCAGGAGCAACACTCAGGAGCAACACTCAGGAGCAACACTCAGGAGCAACACTCAGGAGCAACACTCAGGAGCAACACTCAGGAGCAACACTCAGGAGCAACACTCAGGAGCAACACTCAGGAGCAACACTCAGGAGCAACACTCAGGAGCAACACTCAGGAGAAACACTCAGGAGCAACACTCAGGAGCAACACTCAGGAGAAACACTCAGGAGCAACACTCAGGAGCAACACTCAGGAGCAACACTCAGGAGCAACACTCAGGAGCAACACTCAGGAGCAACACTCAGGAGCAACACTCAGGAGCAACACTCAGGAGCAACACTCAGGAGCAACACTCAGGAGCAACACTCAGGAGCAACACTCAGGAGCAACACTCAGGAGCAACACTCAGGAGCAACACTCAGGAGCAACACTCAGGAGCAACACTCAGGAGCAACACTCAGGAGCAACACTCAGGAGCAACACTCAGGAGCAACACTCAGGAGCAACACTCAGGAGCAACACTCAGGAGCAACACTCAGGAGCAACACTCAGGAGCAACACTCAGGAGCAACACTCAGGAGCAACACTCAGGAGCAACACTCAGGAGCAACACTCAGGAGAAACACTCAGGAGCAACACTCAGGAGCAACACTCAGGAGCAACACTCAGGAGCAACACTCAGGAGCAACACTCAGGAGCAACACTCAGGAGCAACACTCAGGAGAAACACTCAGGAGCAACACTCAGGAGCAACACTCAGGAGCAACACTCAGGAGCAACACTCAGGAGCAACACTCAGGAGCAACACTCAGGAGAAACACTCAGGAGCAACACTCAGGAGCAACACTCAGGAGCAACACTCAGGAGCAACACTCAGGAGCAACACTCAGGAGCAACACTCAGGAGCAACACTCAGGAGCAACACTCAGGAGCAACACTCAGGAGCAACACTCAGGAGCAACACTCAGGAGA
>CANIUD010000949.1:0-38207 GCA_947470075.1 Closterium sp. Yama58-4
AACACTCAGGAGCAACACTCAGGAGCAACACTCAGGAGCAACACTCAGGAGCAACACTCAGGAGCAACACTCAGGAGCAACACTCAGGAGCAACACTCAGGAGCAACACTCAGGAGCAACACTCAGGAGAAACACTCAGGAGCAACACTCAGGAGCAACACTCAGGAGCAACACTCAGGAGCAACACTCAGGAGCACACTCAAGAGCAACACTCAGAGCAACACTCAGGAGAAACACTCAGGAGCAACACTCAGGAGAAACACTCAGGAGCAACACTCAGGAGCAACACTCAGGAGAAACACTCAGGAGCAACACTCAGGAGCAACACTCAGGAGCAACACTCAGGAGCAACACTCAGGAGAAACACTCAGGAGCAACACTCAGGAGCAACACTCAGGAGCAACACTCAGGAGCAACACTCAGGAGCAACACTCAGGAGCAACACTCAGGAGCAACACTCAGGAGAAACACTCAGGAGCAACACTCAGGAGCAACACTCAGGAGCAACACTCAGGAGCAACACTCAGGAGCAACACTCAGGAGAAACACTCAGGAGCAACACTCAGGAGCAACACTCAGGAGCAACACTCAGGAGCAACACTCAGGAGAAACACTCAGGAGCAACACTCAGGAGCAACACTCAGGAGCAACACTCAGGAGCAACACTCAGGAGCAACACTCAGGAGCAACACTCAGGAGCAACACTCAGGAGAAACACTCAGGAGCAACACTCAGGAGCAACACTCAGGAGGCACACTCAGGAGCAACACTCAGGAGAAACACTCAGGAGCAACACTCAGGAGCAACACTCAGGAGAAACACTCAGGAGCAACACTCAGGAGCAACACTCAGGAGCAACACTCAGGAGCAACACTCAGGAGCAACACTCAGGAGCAACACTCAGGAGAAACACTCAGGAGCAACACTCAGGAGCAACACTCAGGAGCAACACTCAGGAGCAACACTCAGGAGAAACACTCAGGAGCAACACTCAGGAGCAACACTCAGGAGCAACACTCAGGAGCAACACTCAGGAGCAACACTCAGGAGCAACACTCAGGAGAAACACTCAGGAGCAACACTCAGGAGCAACACTCAGGAGCAACACTCAGGAGCAACACTCAGGAGCAACACTCAGGAGCAACACTCAGGAGCAACACTCAGGAGCAACACTCAGGAGCAACACTCAGGAGCAACACTCAGGAGAAACACTCAGGAGCAACACTCAGGAGCAACACTCAGGAGCAACACTCAGGAGAAACACTCAGGAGCAACACTCAGGAGCAACACTCAGGAGCAACACTCAGGAGCAACACTCAGGAGAAACACTCAGGAGCAACACTCAGGAGAAACACTCAGGAGCAACACTCAGGAGCAACACTCAGGAGCAACACTCAGGAGAAACACTCAGGAGCAACACTCAGGAGCAACACTCAGGAGAAACACTCAGGAGCAACACTCAGGAGCAACACTCAGGAGCAACACTCAGGAGCAACACTCAGGAGCAACACTCAGGAGCAACACTCAGGAGCAACACTCAGGAGCAACACTCAGGAGAAACACTCAGGAGCAACACTCAGGAGCAACACTCAGGAGCAACACTCAGGAGCAACACTCAGGAGCAACACTCAGGAGAAACACCACGGAGCAACACTCAGGAGCAACACTCAGGAGCAACACTCAGGAGCAACACTCAGGAGAAACACTCAGGAGCAACACTCAGGAGCAACACTCAGGGAACAAACACTCAGGAGCAACACTCAGGAGCAACACTCAGGAGCAACACTCAGGAGCAACACTCAGGAGCAACACTCAGGAGCAACACTCAGGAGCAACACTCAGGAGCAACACTCAGGAGCAACACTCAGGAGCAACACTCAGGAGCAACACTCAGGAGCAAAACACCTCAGGAGCAACACTCAGGAGCACACTCAGGAGCAACACTCAGGAGCAACACTCAGGAGCAACACTCAGGAGCAACACTCAGGAGCAACACTCAGGAGCAACACTCAGGAGCAACACTCAGGAGCAACACTCAGGAGAAACACTCAGACAACACTCAGAGCAACACTCAGGAGCAACACTCAGGAGCAACACTCAGGAGCAACACTCAGGAGCAACACTCAGGAGCAACACTCAGGAGCAACACTCAGGAGCAACACTCAGGAGCAACACTCAGGAGCAACACTCAGGAGCAACACTCAGGAGCAACACTCAGGAGCAACACTCAGGAGCAACACTCAGGAGCAACACTCAGGAGCAACACTCAGGAGCAACACTCAGGAGCAACACTCAGGAGCAACACTCAGGAGCAACACTCAGGAGCAACACTCAGGAGAAACACTCAGGAGCAACACTCAGGAGAAACACTCAGGAGCAACACTCAGGAGCAACACTCAGGAGCAACACTCAGGAGCAACACTCAGGAGCAACACTCAGGAGCAACACTCAGGAGAAACACTCAGGAGCAACACTCAGGAGCAACACTCAGGAGCAACACTCAGGAGCAACACTCAGGAGCAACACTCAGGAGAAACACTCAGGAGCAACACTCAGGAGCAACACTCAGGAGCAACACTCAGGAGCAACACTCAGGAGCAACACTCAGGAGAAACACTCAGGAGCAACACTCAGGCAAACACTCAGGAGCAACACTCAGGAGCAACACTCAGGAGCAACACTCAGGAGCAACACTCAGGAGAAACACTCAGGAGCAACACTCAGGAGCAACACTCAGACAACTCAGGAGCACACTCAGGAGCAACACTCAGGAGCAAAACTCAGAGCAACACTCAGGAGAAACACTCAGGAGCAACACTCAGGAGCAACACTCAGGAGAAACACTCAGGAGCAACACTCAGGAGCAACACTCAGGAGCAACACTCAGGAGCAACACTCAGGAGCAACACTCAGGAGAAACACTCAGGAGCAACACTCAGGGAGCACACTCAGGAGCAACACTCAGGAGCAACACTCAGGAGCAACACTCAGGAGCAACACTCAGGAGCAACACTCAGGAGAAACACTCAGGAGCAACACTCAGGAGCAACACTCAGGAGCAACACTCAGGAGCAACACTCAGGAGCAACACTCAGGAGAAACACTCAGAGCACACTCAGGAGCAAACACTCAGGAGCACACTCAGGAGCAACACTCAGGAGCAACACTCAGGAGCAACACTCAGGAGCAACACTCAGGAAACACACTCAGGAGCAACACTCAGGAGCAACACTCAGGAGCAACACTCAGGAGCAACACTCAGGAGCAACACTCAGGAGCAACACTCAGGAAAAAACACTCAAACACTCAGGAGCAACACTCAGGAGCAACACTCAGGAGCAACACTCAGGAGAAACACTCAGGAGCAACACTCAGGAGCAACACTCAGGAGCAACACTCAGGAGCAACACTCAGGAGCAACACTCAGAGCAAACACTCAGGAGCAACACTCAGGAGCAACACTCAGGAGCAACACTCAGAGCAAACCTCAGGAGCAACACTCAGGAGCAACACTCAGGAGCAACACTCAGGAGAAACACTCAGGAGCAACACTCAGGAGCAACACTCAGGAGCAACACTCAGGAGCAACACTCAGGAGCAACACTCAGGAGCAACACTCAGGAGAAACACTCAGGAGCAACACTCAGGAGCAACACTCAGGAGCAACACTCAGGAGCAACACTCAGGAGCAACACTCAGGAGCAACACTCAGGAGAAACACTCAGGAGCAACACTCAGGAGCAACACTCAGGAGCAACACTCAGGAGCAACACTCAGGCAAACACTCAGGAGCAACACTCAGGAGCAACACTCAGGAGCAACACTCAGGAGCAACACTCAGGAGCAACACTCAGGAGCAACACTCAGGAGCAACACTCAGGAGCAACACTCAGGAGCAACACTCAGGAGCAACACTCAGGAGCAACACTCAGGAGCAACACTCAGGAGCAACACTCAGGAGCAACACTCAGGAGCAACACTCAGGAGCAACACTCAGGAGAAACACTCAGGAGCAACACTCAGGAGCAACACTCAGGAGCAACACTCAGGAGCAACACTCAGGAGAAACACTCAGGAGAAACACTCAGGAGCAACACTCAGGAGCAACACTCAGGAGCAACACTCAGGAGCAACACTCAGGAGCAACACTCAGGAGAAAGCACCTCAGGAGAGCAACACTCAGGAGCAACACTCAGGAGCAACACTCAGGAGCAACAAAAACACTCAGGAGCAACACTCAGGAGCAACACTCAGGAGCAACACTCAGGAGAAACACTCAGGAGCAACACTCAGGAGCAACACTCAGAGCACACTCAGGAGCAACACTCAGGAGCAACACTCAGGAGCAACACTCAGGAGCAACACTCAGGAGCAACACTCAGGAGCAACACTCAGGAGCAAACTCATCAACACTCAGGAGCAACACTCAGGAGCAACACTCAGGAGCAACACTCAGGAGCAACACTCAGGAGCAACACTCAGGAGAAACACTCAGGAGCAACACTCAGGAAGCACACTCAGGAGCACACTCAGGAGCAACACTCAGGAGCAACACTCAGGAGAAACACTCAGGAGCAACACTCAGGAGCAAACTCACAGGAGCACACTCAGGAGCAACACTCAGGAGCAACACTCAGGAGCAACACTCAGGAGCAACACTCAGGAGCAACACTCAGGAGCAACACTCAGGAGAAACACTCAGGAGCAACACTCAGGAGCAACACTCAGGAGCAACACTCAGGAGCAACACTCAGGAGCAACACTCAGAGCAAAACTCAGGACAAACTCAGGAGCAACACTCAGGAGCAACACTCAGGAGCAACACTCAGGAGCAACACTCAGGAGCAAAAACAAAAACACTCAGAGCAACACTCAGGAGCAAACACTCAGGAGCAACAACACTCAGGAGCACACTCAGGAGCAACACTCAGGAGAAACACTCAGGAGCAACACTCAGGAGCAACACTCAGGAGCAACACTCAGGAGCAACACTCAGGAGCAACACTCAGGAGCAACACTCAGGAGCAACACTCAGGAGCAACACTCAGGAGCAACACTCAGGAGCAACACTCAGGAGCAACACTCAGGAGCAACACTCAGGAGCAACACTCAGGAGCAACACTCAGGAGCAACACTCAGGAGCAACACTCAGGAGCAACACTCAGGAGCAACACTCAGGAGCAACACTCAGGAGCAACACTCAGGAGCAACACTCAGGAGAAACACTCAGGAGCAACACTCAGGAGCAACACTCAGGCAAACACTCAGGAGCAAACACTCAGGAGCAACACTCAGGAGCAACACTCAGGAGCAACACTCAGGAGCAACACTCAGGAGCAACACTCAGGAGCAACACTCAGGAGCAACACTCAGGAGCAACACTCAGGAGCAACACTCAGGAGCAACACTCAGGCAAACACTCAGGAGCAACACTCAGGAGCAACACTCAGGAGCAACACTCAGGAGCAACAACACTAGGAGCAACACTCAGGAGCAACACTCAGGAGCAACACTCAGGAGCAACACTCAGGAGCAACACTCAGGAGAAACACTCAGGAGCAACACTCAGGAGCAACACTCAGGAGCAACACTCAGGAGCAACACTCAGGAGCAACACTCAGGAGAAACACTCAGGAGCAACACTCAGGAGCAACACTCAGGAGAAACACTCAGGAGCAACACTCAGGAGAAACACTCAGGAGCAACACTCAGGAGCAACACTCAGGAGCAACACTCAGGAGCAACACTCAGGAGCAACACTCAGGAGCAACACTCAGGAGCAACACTCAGGAGCAACACTCAGGAGCAACACTCAGGAGCAACACTCAGGAGCAACACTCAGGAGCAACACTCAGGAGCAACACTCAGGAGCAACACTCAGGAGCAACACTCAGGAGCAACACTCAGGAGCAACACTCAGGAGCAACACTCAGGAGCAACACTCAGGAGCAACACTCAGGAGCAACACTCAGGAGCAACACTCAGGAGCAACACTCAGGAGCAACACTCAGGAGCAACACTCAGGAGCAACACTCAGGAGCAACACTCAGGAGCAACACTCAGGAGCAACACTCAGGAGCAACACTCAGGAGCAACACTCAGGAGCAACACTCAGGAGCAACACTCAGGAGCAACACTCAGGAGCAACACTCAGGAGCAACACTCAGGAGCAACACTCAGGAGCAACACTCAGGAGCAACACTCAGGAGCAACACTCAGGAGCAACACTCAGGAGCAACACTCAGGAGCAACACTCAGGAGCAACACTCAGGAGCAACACTCAGGAGCAACACTCAGGAGCAACACTCAGGAGCAACACTCAGGAGCAACACTCAGGAGCAACACTCAGGAGCAACACTCAGGAGCAACACTCAGGAGCAACACTCAGGAGCAACACTCAGGAGCAACACTCAGGAGCAACACTCAGGAGCAACACTCAGGAGCAACACTCAGGAGCAACACTCAGGAGCAACACTCAGGAGCAACACTCAGGAGAAACACTCAGGAGCAACACTCAGGAGCAACACTCAGGAGCAACACTCAGGAGAAACACTCAGGAGCAACACTCAGGAGCAACACTCAGGAGCAACACTCAGGAGAAACACTCAGGAGCAACACTCAGGAGCAACACTCAGGAGCAACACTCAGGAGAAACACTCAGGAGCAACACTCAGGAGCAACACTCAGGAGCAACACTCAGGAGCAACACTCAGGAGCAACACTCAGGAGCAACACTCAGGAGCAACACTCAGGAGAAACACTCAGGAGCAACACTCAGGAGAAACACTCAGGAGCAACACTCAGGAGCAACACTCAGGAGCAACACTCAGGAGAAACACTCAGGAGCAACACTCAGGAGAAACACTCAGGAGCAACACTCAGGAGCAACACTCAGGAGCAACACTCAGGAGCAACACTCAGGAGCAACACTCAGGAGCAACACTCAGGAGCAACACTCAGGAGAAACACTCAGGAGCAACACTCAGGAGAAACACTCAGAGAAAACACTCAGGAGCAACACTCAGGAGAAACACTCAGGAGCAACACTCAGGAGCAACACTCAGGAGCAACACTCAGGAGCAACACTCAGGAGCAACACTCAGGAGCAACACTCAGGAGCAACACTCAGGAGCAACACTCAGGAGCAACACTCAGGAGCAACACTCAGGAGCAACACTCAGGAGCAACACTCAGGAGCAACACTCAGGAGCAACACTCAGGAGCAACACTCAGGAGCAACACTCAGGAGCAACACTCAGGAGCAACACTCAGGAGCAACACTCAGGAGCAACACTCAGGAGCAACACTCAGGAGCAACACTCAGGAGCAACACTCAGGAGCAACAACCTCAGAGCAACACTCAGGAGCAACACTCAGGAGCAACACTCAGGAGCAACACTCAGGAGCAACACTCAGGAGCAACACTCAGGAGCAACACTCAGGAGCAACACTCAGGAGCAACACTCAGGAGCAACACTCAGGAGCAACACTCAGGAGCAACACTCAGGAGCAACACTCAGGAGCAACACTCAGGAGCAACACTCAGGAGCAACACTCAGGAGCAACACTCAGGAGCAACACTCAGGAGCAACACTCAGGAGCAACACTCAGGAGCACACAGGGAGCAAACACTCAGGAGCAACACTCAGGAGCAACACTCAGGAGCAACACTCAGGAGCAACACTCAGGAGCAACACTCAGGAGCAACACTCAGGAGCAACACTCAGGAGCAACACTCAGGAGCAACACTCAGGAGCAACACTCAGGAGCAACACTCAGGAGCAACACTCAGGAGCAACACTCAGGAGCAACACTCAGGAGCAACACTCAGGAGCAACACTCAGGAGCAACACTCAGGAGCAACACTCAGGAGCAACACTCAGGAGCAACACTCAGGAGCAACACTCAGGAGAAACACTCAGGAGCAACACTCAGGAGCAACACTCAGGCAAACACTCAGGGAGCAACACTCAGGAGCAACACTCAGGAGCAACACTCAGGAGAAACACTCAGGAGCAACACTCAGGAGCAACACTCAGGAGCAACACTCAGGAGCAACACTCAGGAGCAACACTCAGGAGAAACACTCAGGAGCAACACTCAGGAGCAACACTCAGGAGCAACACTCAGGAGCAACACTCAGGAGCAACACTCAGGAGCAACACTCAGGAGCAACACTCAGGAGCAACACTCAGGAGCAACACTCAGGAGCAACACTCAGGAGCAACACTCAGGAGAAACACTCAGGAGCAACACTCAGGAGCAACACTCAGGAGAAACACTCAGGAGCAACACTCAGGAGCAACACTCAGGAGCAACACTCAGGAGCAACACTCAGGAGCAACACTCAGGAGCAACACTCAGGAGCAACACTCAGGAGCAACACTCAGGAGCAACACTCAGGAGCAACACTCAGGAGAAACACTCAGGAGCAACACTCAGGAGCAACACTCAGGAGCAACACTCAGGAGCAACACTCAGGAGCAACACTCAGGAGCAACACTCAGGAGCAACACTCAGGAGCAACACTCAGGAGCAACACTCAGGAGCAACACTCAGGAGCAACACTCAGGAGCAACACTCAGGAGCAACACTCAGGAGCAACACTCAGGAGCAACACTCAGGAGCAACACTCAGGAGCAACACTCAGGAGCAACACTCAGGAGCAACACTCAGGAGCAACACTCAGGAGCAACACTCAGGAGCAACACTCAGGAGCAACACTCAGGAGCAACACTCAGGAGAAACACTCAGGAGCAACACTCAGGAGCAACACTCAGGAGCAACACTCAGGAGCAACACTCAGGAGCAACACTCAGGAGCAACACTCAGGAGCAACACTCAGGAGCAACACTCAGGAGCAACACTCAGGAGCAACACTCAGGAGAAACACTCAGGAGCAACACTCAGGAGCAACACTCAGGAGCAACACTCAGGAGCAACACTCAGGAGCAACACTCAGGAGCAACACTCAGGAGCAACACTCAGGAGCAACACTCAGGAGCAACACTCAGGAGCAACACTCAGGAGCAACACTCAGGAGCAACACTCAGGAGAAACACTCAGGAGCAACACTCAGGAGCAACACTCAGGAGCAACACTCAGGAGCAACACTCAGGAGCAACACTCAGGAGCAACACTCAGGAGCAACACTCAGGAGCAACACTCAGGAGCAACACTCAGGAGCAACACTCAGGAGCAACACTCAGGAGCAACACTCAGGAGCAACACTCAGGAGCAACACTCAGGAGCAACACTCAGGAGCAACACTCAGGAGAAACACTCAGGAGAAACACTCAGGAGCAACACTCAGGAGCAACACTCAGGAGCAACACTCAGGAGCAACACTCAGGAGCAACACTCAGGAGCAACACTCAGGAGCAACACTCAGGAGCAACACTCAGGAGCAACACTCAGGAGCAACACTCAGGAGCAACACTCAGGAGCAACACTCAGGAGCAACACTCAGGAGCAACACTCAGGAGCAACACTCAGGAGCAACACTCAGGAGCAACACTCAGGAGCAACACTCAGGAGCAACACTCAGGAGCAACACTCAGGAGCAACACTCAGGAGCAACACTCAGGAGCAACACTCAGGAGCAACACTCAGGAGCAACACTCAGGAGCAACACTCAGGAGCAACACTCAGGAGCAACACTCAGGAGCAACACTCAGGAGCAACACTCAGGAGCAACACTCAGGAGCAACACTCAGGAGCAACACTCAGGAGCAACACTCAGGAGCAACACTCAGGAGCAACACTCAGGAGCAACACTCAGGAGCAACACTCAGGAGCAACACTCAGGAGCAACACTCAGGAGCAACACTCAGGAGCAACACTCAGGAGCAACACTCAGGAGCAACACTCAGGAGCAACACTCAGGAGCAACACTCAGGAGCAACACTCAGGAGCAACACTCAGGAGCAACACTCAGGAGCAACACTCAGGAGCAACACTCAGGAGCAACACTCAGGAGCAACACTCAGGAGCAACACTCAGGAGCAACACTCAGGAGCAACACTCAGGAGCAACACTCAGGAGCAACACTCAGGAGCAACACTCAGGAGCAACACTCAGGAGCAACACTCAGGAGCAACACTCAGGAGCAACACTCAGGAGCAACACTCAGGAGCAACACTCAGGAGCAACACTCAGGAGCAACACTCAGGAGCAACACTCAGGAGCAACACTCAGGAGCAACACTCAGGAGCAACACTCAGGAGCAACACTCAGGAGCAACACTCAGGAGCAACACTCAGGAGCAACACTCAGGAGCAACACTCAGGAGCAACACTCAGGAGCAACACTCAGGAGCAACACTCAGGAGCAACACTCAGGAGCAACACTCAGGAGCAACACTCAGGAGCAACACTCAGGAGCAACACTCAGGAGCAACACTCAGGAGCAACACTCAGGAGCAACACTCAGGAGCAACACTCAGGAGCAACACTCAGGAGCAACACTCAGGAGCAACACTCAGGAGCAACACTCAGGAGCAACACTCAGGAGCAACACTCAGGAGCAACACTCAGGAGCAACACTCAGGAGCAACACTCAGGAGCAACACTCAGGAGCAACACTCAGGAGCAACACTCAGGAGCAACACTCAGGAGCAACACTCAGGAGCAACACTCAGGAGCAACACTCAGGAGCAACACTCAGGAGCAACACTCAGGAGAAACACTCAGGAGCAACACTCAGGAGCAACACTCAGGAGCAACACTCAGGAGCAACACTCAGGAGCAACACTCAGGAGCAACACTCAGGAGCAACACTCAGGAGCAACACTCAGGAGCAACACTCAGGAGCAACACTCAGGAGCAACACTCAGGAGCAACACTCAGGAGCAACACTCAGGAGCAACACTCAGGAGCAACACTCAGGAGCAACACTCAGGAGCAACACTCAGGAGCAACACTCAGGAGCAACACTCAGGAGCAACACTCAGGAGCAACACTCAGGAGCAACACTCAGGAGCAACACTCAGGAGCAACACTCAGGAGCAACACTCAGGAGCAACACTCAGGAGCAACACTCAGGAGCAACACTCAGGAGCAACACTCAGGAGCAACACTCAGGAGCAACACTCAGGAGCAACACTCAGGAGCAACACTCAGGAGCAACACTCAGGAGCAACACTCAGGAGCAACACTCAGGAGCAACACTCAGGAGCAACACTCAGGAGCAACACTCAGGAGCAACACTCAGGAGCAACACTCAGGAGCAACACTCAGGAGCAACACTCAGGAGCAACACTCAGGAGCAACACTCAGGAGCAACACTCAGGAGCAACACTCAGGAGCAACACTCAGGAGCAACACTCAGGAGAAACACTCAGGAGCAACACTCAGGAGCAACACTCAGGAGCAACACTCAGGAGCAACACTCAGGAGCAACACTCAGGAGCAACACTCAGGAGCAACACTCAGGAGCAACACTCAGGAGCAACACTCAGGAGCAACACTCAGGAGAAACACTCAGGAGCAACACTCAGGAGCAACACTCAGGAGCAACACTCAGGAGCAACACTCAGGAGCAACACTCAGGAGCAACACTCAGGAGCAACACTCAGGAGCAACACTCAGGAGCAACACTCAGGAGCAACACTCAGGAGCAACACTCAGGAGCAACACTCAGGAGCAACACTCAGGAGCAACACTCAGGAGCAACACTCAGGAGCAACACTCAGGAGCAACACTCAGGAGCAACACTCAGGAGCAACACTCAGGAGCAACACTCAGGAGCAACACTCAGGAGCAACACTCAGGAGCAACACTCAGGAGCAACACTCAGGAGCAACAC
This sequence comes from Closterium sp. Yama58-4, assembly GCA_947470075.1. Lineage (NCBI taxonomy): Eukaryota > Viridiplantae > Streptophyta > Zygnematophyceae > Desmidiales > Closteriaceae > Closterium > Closterium sp. Yama58-4. The sequence continues at coordinate 11,806 of CANIUD010000949.1, forward strand.
TCAGGAGCAACACTCAGGAGCAACACTCAGGAGCAACACTCAGGAGCAACACTCAGGAGCAACACTCAGGAGCAACACTCAGGAGCAACACTCAGGAGCAACACTCAGGAGCAACACTCAGGAGCAACACTCAGGAGCAACACTCAGGAGCAACACTCAGGAGCAACACTCAGGAGCAACACTCAGGAGCAACACTCAGGAGCAACACTCAGGAGCAACACTCAGGAGCAACACTCAGGAGCAACACTCAGGAGCAACACTCAGGAGCAACACTCAGGAGCAACACTCAGGAGCAACACTCAGGAGCAACACTCAGGAGCAACACTCAGGAGCAACACTCAGGAGCAACACTCAGGAGCAACACTCAGGAGCAACACTCAGGAGCAACACTCAGGAGCAACACTCAGGAGCAACACTCAGGAGCAACACTCAGGAGCAACACTCAGGAGCAACACTCAGGAGCAACACTCAGGAGCAACACTCAGGAGCAACACTCAGGAGCAACACTCAGGAGCAACACTCAGGAGCAACACTCAGGAGCAACACTCAGGAGCAACACTCAGGAGCAACACTCAGGAGCAACACTCAGGAGCAACACTCAGGAGCAACACTCAGGAGCAACACTCAGGAGCAACACTCAGGAGCAACACTCAGGAGCAACACTCAGGAGCAACACTCAGGAGCAACACTCAGGAGCAACACTCAGGAGCAACACTCAGGAGCAACACTCAGGAGCAACACTCAGGAGCAACACTCAGGAGCAACACTCAGGAGCAACACTCAGGAGCAACACTCAGGAGCAACACTCAGGAGCAACACTCAGGAGCAACACTCAGGAGCAACACTCAGGAGCAACACTCAGGAGCAACACTCAGGAGCAACACTCAGGAGCAACACTCAGGAGCAACACTCAGGAGCAACACTCAGGAGCAACACTCAGGAGCAACACTCAGGAGCAACACTCAGGAGCAACACTCAGGAGCAACACTCAGGAGCAACACTCAGGAGCAACACTCAGGAGCAACACTCAGGAGCAACACTCAGGAGCAACACTCAGGAGCAACACTCAGGAGCAACACTCAGGAGCAACACTCAGGAGCAACACTCAGGAGCAACACTCAGGAGCAACACTCAGGAGCAACACTCAGGAGCAACACTCAGGAGCAACACTCAGGAGCAACACTCAGGAGCAACACTCAGGAGCAACACTCAGGAGCAACACTCAGGAGCAACACTCAGGAGCAACACTCAGGAGCAACACTCAGGAGCAACACTCAGGAGCAACACTCAGGAGCAACACTCAGGAGCAACACTCAGGAGCAACACTCAGGAGCAACACTCAGGAGCAACACTCAGGAGCAACACTCAGGAGCAACACTCAGGAGCAACACTCAGGAGCAACACTCAGGAGCAACACTCAGGAGCAACACTCAGGAGCAACACTCAGGAGCAACACTCAGGAGCAACACTCAGGAGCAACACTCAGGAGCAACACTCAGGAGCAACACTCAGGAGCAACACTCAGGAGCAACACTCAGGAGCAACACTCAGGAGCAACACTCAGGAGCAACACTCAGGAGCAACACTCAGGAGCAACACTCAGGAGCAACACTCAGGAGCAACACTCAGGAGCAACACTCAGGAGCAACACTCAGGAGCAACACTCAGGAGCAACACTCAGGAGCAACACTCAGGAGCAACACTCAGGAGCAACACTCAGGAGCAACACTCAGGAGCAACACTCAGGAGCAACACTCAGGAGCAACACTCAGGAGCAACACTCAGGAGCAACACTCAGGAGCAACACTCAGGAGCAACACTCAGGAGCAACACTCAGGAGCAACACTCAGGAGCAACACTCAGGAGCAACACTCAGGAGCAACACTCAGGAGCAACACTCAGGAGCAACACTCAGGAGCAACACTCAGGAGCAACACTCAGGAGCAACACTCAGGAGCAACACTCAGGAGCAACACTCAGGAGCAACACTCAGGAGCAACACTCAGGAGCAACACTCAGGAGCAACACTCAGGAGCAACACTCAGGAGCAACACTCAGGAGCAACACTCAGGAGCAACACTCAGGAGCAACACTCAGGAGCAACACTCAGGAGCAACACTCAGGAGCAACACTCAGGAGCAACACTCAGGAGCAACACTCAGGAGCAACACTCAGGAGCAACACTCAGGAGCAACACTCAGGAGCAACACTCAGGAGCAACACTCAGGAGCAACACTCAGGAGCAACACTCAGGAGCAACACTCAGGAGCAACACTCAGGAGCAACACTCAGGAGCAACACTCAGGAGCAACACTCAGGAGCAACACTCAGGAGCAACACTCAGGAGCAACACTCAGGAGCAACACTCAGGAGCAACACTCAGGAGCAACACTCAGGAGCAACACTCAGGAGCAACACTCAGGAGCAACACTCAGGAGCAACACTCAGGAGCAACACTCAGGAGCAACACTCAGGAGCAACACTCAGGAGCAACACTCAGGAGCAACACTCAGGAGCAACACTCAGGAGCAACACTCAGGAGCAACACTCAGGAGCAACACTCAGGAGCAACACTCAGGAGCAACACTCAGGAGCAACACTCAGGAGCAACACTCAGGAGCAACACTCAGGAGCAACACTCAGGAGCAACACTCAGGAGCAACACTCAGGAGCAACACTCAGGAGCAACACTCAGGAGCAACACTCAGGAGCAACACTCAGGAGCAACACTCAGGAGCAACACTCAGGAGCAACACTCAGGAGCAACACTCAGGAGCAACACTCAGGAGCAACACTCAGGAGCAACACTCAGGAGCAACACTCAGGAGCAACACTCAGGAGCAACACTCAGGAGCAACACTCAGGAGCAACACTCAGGAGCAACACTCAGGAGCAACACTCAGGAGCAACACTCAGGAGCAACACTCAGGAGCAACACTCAGGAGCAACACTCAGGAGCAACACTCAGGAGCAACACTCAGGAGCAACACTCAGGAGCAACACTCAGGAGCAACACTCAGGAGCAACACTCAGGAGCAACACTCAGGAGCAACACTCAGGAGCAACACTCAGGAGCAACACTCAGGAGCAACACTCAGGAGCAACACTCAGGAGCAACACTCAGGAGCAACACTCAGGAGCAACACTCAGGAGCAACACTCAGGAGCAACACTCAGGAGCAACACTCAGGAGCAACACTCAGGAGCAACACTCAGGAGCAACACTCAGGAGCAACACTCAGGAGCAACACTCAGGAGCAACACTCAGGAGCAACACTCAGGAGCAACACTCAGGAGCAACACTCAGGAGCAACACTCAGGAGCAACACTCAGGAGCAACACTCAGGAGCAACACTCAGGAGCAACACTCAGGAGCAACACTCAGGAGCAACACTCAGGAGCAACACTCAGGAGCAACACTCAGGAGCAACACTCAGGAGCAACACTCAGGAGCAACACTCAGGAGCAACACTCAGGAGCAACACTCAGGAGCAACACTCAGGAGCAACACTCAGGAGCAACACTCAGGAGCAACACTCAGGAGCAACACTCAGGAGCAACACTCAGGAGCAACACTCAGGAGCAACACTCAGGAGCAACACTCAGGAGCAACACTCAGGAGCAACACTCAGGAGCAACACTCAGGAGCAACACTCAGGAGCAACACTCAGGAGCAACACTCAGGAGCAACACTCAGGAGCAACACTCAGGAGCAACACTCAGGAGCAACACTCAGGAGCAACACTCAGGAGCAACACTCAGGAGCAACACTCAGGAGCAACACTCAGGAGCAACACTCAGGAGCAACACTCAGGAGCAACACTCAGGAGCAACACTCAGGAGCAACACTCAGGAGCAACACTCAGGAGCAACACTCAGGAGCAACACTCAGGAGCAACACTCAGGAGCAACACTCAGGAGCAACACTCAGGAGCAACACTCAGGAGCAACACTCAGGAGCAACACTCAGGAGCAACACTCAGGAGCAACACTCAGGAGCAACACTCAGGAGCAACACTCAGGAGCAACACTCAGGAGCAACACTCAGGAGCAACACTCAGGAGCAACACTCAGGAGCAACACTCAGGAGCAACACTCAGGAGCAACACTCAGGAGCAACACTCAGGAGCAACACTCAGGAGCAACACTCAGGAGCAACACTCAGGAGCAACACTCAGGAGCAACACTCAGGAGCAACACTCAGGAGCAACACTCAGGAGCAACACTCAGGAGCAACACTCAGGAGCAACACTCAGGAGCAACACTCAGGAGCAACACTCAGGAGCAACACTCAGGAGCAACACTCAGGAGCAACACTCAGGAGCAACACTCAGGAGCAACACTCAGGAGCAACACTCAGGAGCAACACTCAGGAGCAACACTCAGGAGCAACACTCAGGAGCAACACTCAGGAGCAACACTCAGGAGCAACACTCAGGAGCAACACTCAGGAGCAACACTCAGGAGCAACACTCAGGAGCAACACTCAGGAGCAACACTCAGGAGCAACACTCAGGAGCAACACTCAGGAGCAACACTCAGGAGCAACACTCAGGAGCAACACTCAGGAGCAACACTCAGGAGCAACACTCAGGAGCAACACTCAGGAGCAACACTCAGGAGCAACACTCAGGAGCAACACTCAGGAGCAACACTCAGGAGCAACACTCAGGAGCAACACTCAGGAGCAACACTCAGGAGCAACACTCAGGAGCAACACTCAGGAGCAACACTCAGGAGCAACACTCAGGAGCAACACTCAGGAGCAACACTCAGGAGCAACACTCAGGAGCAACACTCAGGAGCAACACTCAGGAGCAACACTCAGGAGCAACACTCAGGAGCAACACTCAGGAGCAACACTCAGGAGCAACACTCAGGAGCAACACTCAGGAGCAACACTCAGGAGCAACACTCAGGAGCAACACTCAGGAGCAACACTCAGGAGCAACACTCAGGAGCAACACTCAGGAGCAACACTCAGGAGCAACACTCAGGAGCAACACTCAGGAGCAACACTCAGGAGCAACACTCAGGAGCAACACTCAGGAGCAACACTCAGGAGCAACACTCAGGAGCAACACTCAGGAGCAACACTCAGGAGCAACACTCAGGAGCAACACTCAGGAGCAACACTCAGGAGCAACACTCAGGAGCAACACTCAGGAGCAACACTCAGGAGCAACACTCAGGAGCAACACTCAGGAGCAACACTCAGGAGCAACACTCAGGAGCAACACTCAGGAGCAACACTCAGGAGCAACACTCAGGAGCAACACTCAGGAGCAACACTCAGGAGCAACACTCAGGAGCAACACTCAGGAGCAACACTCAGGAGCAACACTCAGGAGCAACACTCAGGAGCAACACTCAGGAGCAACACTCAGGAGCAACACTCAGGAGCAACACTCAGGAGCAACACTCAGGAGCAACACTCAGGAGCAACACTCAGGAGCAACACTCAGGAGCAACACTCAGGAGCAACACTCAGGAGCAACACTCAGGAGCAACACTCAGGAGCAACACTCAGGAGCAACACTCAGGAGCAACACTCAGGAGCAACACTCAGGAGCAACACTCAGGAGCAACACTCAGGAGCAACACTCAGGAGCAACACTCAGGAGCAACACTCAGGAGCAACACTCAGGAGCAACACTCAGGAGCAACACTCAGGAGCAACACTCAGGAGCAACACTCAGGAGCAACACTCAGGAGCAACACTCAGGAGCAACACTCAGGAGCAACACTCAGGAGCAACACTCAGGAGCAACACTCAGGAGCAACACTCAGGAGCAACACTCAGGAGCAACACTCAGGAGCAACACTCAGGAGCAACACTCAGGAGCAACACTCAGGAGCAACACTCAGGAGCAACACTCAGGAGCAACACTCAGGAGCAACACTCAGGAGCAACACTCAGGAGCAACACTCAGGAGCAACACTCAGGAGCAACACTCAGGAGCAACACTCAGGAGCAACACTCAGGAGCAACACTCAGGAGCAACACTCAGGAGCAACACTCAGGAGCAACACTCAGGAGCAACACTCAGGAGCAACACTCAGGAGCAACACTCAGGAGCAACACTCAGGAGCAACACTCAGGAGCAACACTCAGGAGCAACACTCAGGAGCAACACTCAGGAGCAACACTCAGGAGCAACACTCAGGAGCAACACTCAGGAGCAACACTCAGGAGCAACACTCAGGAGCAACACTCAGGAGCAACACTCAGGAGCAACACTCAGGAGCAACACTCAGGAGCAACACTCAGGAGCAACACTCAGGAGCAACACTCAGGAGCAACACTCAGGAGCAACACTCAGGAGCAACACTCAGGAGCAACACTCAGGAGCAACACTCAGGAGCAACACTCAGGAGCAACACTCAGGAGCAACACTCAGGAGCAACACTCAGGAGCAACACTCAGGAGCAACACTCAGGAGCAACACTCAGGAGCAACACTCAGGAGCAACACTCAGGAGCAACACTCAGGAGCAACACTCAGGAGCAACACTCAGGAGCAACACTCAGGAGCAACACTCAGGAGCAACACTCAGGAGCAACACTCAGGAGCAACACTCAGGAGCAACACTCAGGAGCAACACTCAGGAGCAACACTCAGGAGCAACACTCAGGAGCAACACTCAGGAGCAACACTCAGGAGCAACACTCAGGAGCAACACTCAGGAGCAACACTCAGGAGCAACACTCAGGAGCAACACTCAGGAGCAACACTCAGGAGCAACACTCAGGAGCAACACTCAGGAGCAACACTCAGGAGCAACACTCAGGAGCAACACTCAGGAGCAACACTCAGGAGCAACACTCAGGAGCAACACTCAGGAGCAACACTCAGGAGCAACACTCAGGAGCAACACTCAGGAGCAACACTCAGGAGCAACACTCAGGAGCAACACTCAGGAGCAACACTCAGGAGCAACACTCAGGAGCAACACTCAGGAGCAACACTCAGGAGCAACACTCAGGAGCAACACTCAGGAGCAACACTCAGGAGCAACACTCAGGAGCAACACTCAGGAGCAACACTCAGGAGCAACACTCAGGAGCAACACTCAGGAGCAACACTCAGGAGCAACACTCAGGAGCAACACTCAGGAGCAACACTCAGGAGCAACACTCAGGAGCAACACTCAGGAGCAACACTCAGGAGCAACACTCAGGAGCAACACTCAGGAGCAACACTCAGGAGCAACACTCAGGAGCAACACTCAGGAGCAACACTCAGGAGCAACACTCAGGAGCAACACTCAGGAGCAACACTCAGGAGCAACACTCAGGAGCAACACTCAGGAGCAACACTCAGGAGCAACACTCAGGAGCAACACTCAGGAGCAACACTCAGGAGCAACACTCAGGAGCAACACTCAGGAGCAACACTCAGGAGCAACACTCAGGAGCAACACTCAGGAGCAACACTCAGGAGCAACACTCAGGAGCAACACTCAGGAGCAACACTCAGGAGCAACACTCAGGAGCAACACTCAGGAGCAACACTCAGGAGCAACACTCAGGAGCAACACTCAGGAGCAACACTCAGGAGCAACACTCAGGAGCAACACTCAGGAGCAACACTCAGGAGCAACACTCAGGAGCAACACTCAGGAGCAACACTCAGGAGCAACACTCAGGAGCAACACTCAGGAGCAACACTCAGGAGCAACACTCAGGAGCAACACTCAGGAGCAACACTCAGGAGCAACACTCAGGAGCAACACTCAGGAGCAACACTCAGGAGCAACACTCAGGAGCAACACTCAGGAGCAACACTCAGGAGCAACACTCAGGAGCAACACTCAGGAGCAACACTCAGGAGCAACACTCAGGAGCAACACTCAGGAGCAACACTCAGGAGCAACACTCAGGAGCAACACTCAGGAGCAACACTCAGGAGCAACACTCAGGAGCAACACTCAGGAGCAACACTCAGGAGCAACACTCAGGAGCAACACTCAGGAGCAACACTCAGGAGCAACACTCAGGAGCAACACTCAGGAGCAACACTCAGGAGCAACACTCAGGAGCAACACTCAGGAGCAACACTCAGGAGCAACACTCAGGAGCAACACTCAGGAGCAACACTCAGGAGCAACACTCAGGAGCAACACTCAGGAGCAACACTCAGGAGCAACACTCAGGAGCAACACTCAGGAGCAACACTCAGGAGCAACACTCAGGAGCAACACTCAGGAGCAACACTCAGGAGCAACACTCAGGAGCAACACTCAGGAGCAACACTCAGGAGCAACACTCAGGAGCAACACTCAGGAGCAACACTCAGGAGCAACACTCAGGAGCAACACTCAGGAGCAACACTCAGGAGCAACACTCAGGAGCAACACTCAGGAGCAACACTCAGGAGCAACACTCAGGAGCAACACTCAGGAGCAACACTCAGGAGCAACACTCAGGAGCAACACTCAGGAGCAACACTCAGGAGCAACACTCAGGAGCAACACTCAGGAGCAACACTCAGGAGCAACACTCAGGAGCAACACTCAGGAGCAACACTCAGGAGCAACACTCAGGAGCAACACTCAGGAGCAACACTCAGGAGCAACACTCAGGAGCAACACTCAGGAGCAACACTCAGGAGCAACACTCAGGAGCAACACTCAGGAGCAACACTCAGGAGCAACACTCAGGAGCAACACTCAGGAGCAACACTCAGGAGCAACACTCAGGAGCAACACTCAGGAGCAACACTCAGGAGCAACACTCAGGAGCAACACTCAGGAGCAACACTCAGGAGCAACACTCAGGAGCAACACTCAGGAGCAACACTCAGGAGCAACACTCAGGAGCAACACTCAGGAGCAACACTCAGGAGCAACACTCAGGAGCAACACTCAGGAGCAACACTCAGGAGCAACACTCAGGAGCAACACTCAGGAGCAACACTCAGGAGCAACACTCAGGAGCAACACTCAGGAGCAACACTCAGGAGCAACACTCAGGAGCAACACTCAGGAGCAACACTCAGGAGCAACACTCAGGAGCAACACTCAGGAGCAACACTCAGGAGCAACACTCAGGAGCAACACTCAGGAGCAACACTCAGGAGCAACACTCAGGAGCAACACTCAGGAGCAACACTCAGGAGCAACACTCAGGAGCAACACTCAGGAGCAACACTCAGGAGCAACACTCAGGAGCAACACTCAGGAGCAACACTCAGGAGCAACACTCAGGAGCAACACTCAGGAGCAACACTCAGGAGCAACACTCAGGAGCAACACTCAGGAGCAACACTCAGGAGCAACACTCAGGAGCAACACTCAGGAGCAACACTCAGGAGCAACACTCAGGAGCAACACTCAGGAGCAACACTCAGGAGCAACACTCAGGAGCAACACTCAGGAGCAACACTCAGGAGCAACACTCAGGAGCAACACTCAGGAGCAACACTCAGGAGCAACACTCAGGAGCAACACTCAGGAGCAACACTCAGGAGCAACACTCAGGAGCAACACTCAGGAGCAACACTCAGGAGCAACACTCAGGAGCAACACTCAGGAGCAACACTCAGGAGCAACACTCAGGAGCAACACTCAGGAGCAACACTCAGGAGCAACACTCAGGAGCAACACTCAGGAGCAACACTCAGGAGCAACACTCAGGAGCAACACTCAGGAGCAACACTCAGGAGCAACACTCAGGAGCAACACTCAGGAGCAACACTCAGGAGCAACACTCAGGAGCAACACTCAGGAGCAACACTCAGGAGCAACACTCAGGAGCAACACTCAGGAGCAACACTCAGGAGCAACACTCAGGAGCAACACTCAGGAGCAACACTCAGGAGCAACACTCAGGAGCAACACTCAGGAGCAACACTCAGGAGCAACACTCAGGAGCAACACTCAGGAGCAACACTCAGGAGCAACACTCAGGAGCAACACTCAGGAGCAACACTCAGGAGCAACACTCAGGAGCAACACTCAGGAGCAACACTCAGGAGCAACACTCAGGAGCAACACTCAGGAGCAACACTCAGGAGCAACACTCAGGAGCAACACTCAGGAGCAACACTCAGGAGCAACACTCAGGAGCAACACTCAGGAGCAACACTCAGGAGCAACACTCAGGAGCAACACTCAGGAGCAACACTCAGGAGCAACACTCAGGAGCAACACTCAGGAGCAACACTCAGGAGCAACACTCAGGAGCAACACTCAGGAGCAACACTCAGGAGCAACACTCAGGAGCAACACTCAGGAGCAACACTCAGGAGCAACACTCAGGAGCAACACTCAGGAGCAACACTCAGGAGCAACACTCAGGAGCAACACTCAGGAGCAACACTCAGGAGCAACACTCAGGAGCAACACTCAGGAGCAACACTCAGGAGCAACACTCAGGAGCAACACTCAGGAGCAACACTCAGGAGCAACACTCAGGAGCAACACTCAGGAGCAACACTCAGGAGCAACACTCAGGAGCAACACTCAGGAGCAACACTCAGGAGCAACACTCAGGAGCAACACTCAGGAGCAACACTCAGGAGCAACACTCAGGAGCAACACTCAGGAGCAACACTCAGGAGCAACACTCAGGAGCAACACTCAGGAGCAACACTCAGGAGCAACACTCAGGAGCAACACTCAGGAGCAACACTCAGGAGCAACACTCAGGAGCAACACTCAGGAGCAACACTCAGGAGCAACACTCAGGAGCAACACTCAGGAGCAACACTCAGGAGCAACACTCAGGAGCAACACTCAGGAGCAACACTCAGGAGCAACACTCAGGAGCAACACTCAGGAGCAACACTCAGGAGCAACACTCAGGAGCAACACTCAGGAGCAACACTCAGGAGCAACACTCAGGAGCAACACTCAGGAGCAACACTCAGGAGCAACACTCAGGAGCAACACTCAGGAGCAACACTCAGGAGCAACACTCAGGAGCAACACTCAGGAGCAACACTCAGGAGCAACACTCAGGAGCAACACTCAGGAGCAACACTCAGGAGCAACACTCAGGAGCAACACTCAGGAGCAACACTCAGGAGCAACACTCAGGAGCAACACTCAGGAGCAACACTCAGGAGCAACACTCAGGAGCAACACTCAGGAGCAACACTCAGGAGCAACACTCAGGAGCAACACTCAGGAGCAACACTCAGGAGCAACACTCAGGAGCAACACTCAGGAGCAACACTCAGGAGCAACACTCAGGAGCAACACTCAGGAGCAACACTCAGGAGCAACACTCAGGAGCAACACTCAGGAGCAACACTCAGGAGCAACACTCAGGAGCAACACTCAGGAGCAACACTCAGGAGCAACACTCAGGAGCAACACTCAGGAGCAACACTCAGGAGCAACACTCAGGAGCAACACTCAGGAGCAACACTCAGGAGCAACACTCAGGAGCAACACTCAGGAGCAACACTCAGGAGCAACACTCAGGAGCAACACTCAGGAGCAACACTCAGGAGCAACACTCAGGAGCAACACTCAGGAGCAACACTCAGGAGCAACACTCAGGAGCAACACTCAGGAGCAACACTCAGGAGCAACACTCAGGAGCAACACTCAGGAGCAACACTCAGGAGCAACACTCAGGAGCAACACTCAGGAGCAACACTCAGGAGCAACACTCAGGAGCAACACTCAGGAGCAACACTCAGGAGCAACACTCAGGAGCAACACTCAGGAGCAACACTCAGGAGCAACACTCAGGAGCAACACTCAGGAGCAACACTCAGGAGCAACACTCAGGAGCAACACTCAGGAGCAACACTCAGGAGCAACACTCAGGAGCAACACTCAGGAGCAACACTCAGGAGCAACACTCAGGAGCAACACTCAGGAGCAACACTCAGGAGCAACACTCAGGAGCAACACTCAGGAGCAACACTCAGGAGCAACACTCAGGAGCAACACTCAGGAGCAACACTCAGGAGCAACACTCAGGAGCAACACTCAGGAGCAACACTCAGGAGCAACACTCAGGAGCAACACTCAGGAGCAACACTCAGGAGCAACACTCAGGAGCAACACTCAGGAGCAACACTCAGGAGCAACACTCAGGAGCAACACTCAGGAGCAACACTCAGGAGCAACACTCAGGAGCAACACTCAGGAGCAACACTCAGGAGCAACACTCAGGAGCAACACTCAGGAGCAACACTCAGGAGCAACACTCAGGAGCAACACTCAGGAGCAACACTCAGGAGCAACACTCAGGAGCAACACTCAGGAGCAACACTCAGGAGCAACACTCAGGAGCAACACTCAGGAGCAACACTCAGGAGCAACACTCAGGAGCAACACTCAGGAGCAACACTCAGGAGCAACACTCAGGAGCAACACTCAGGAGCAACACTCAGGAGCAACACTCAGGAGCAACACTCAGGAGCAACACTCAGGAGCAACACTCAGGAGCAACACTCAGGAGCAACACTCAGGAGCAACACTCAGGAGCAACACTCAGGAGCAACACTCAGGAGCAACACTCAGGAGCAACACTCAGGAGCAACACTCAGGAGCAACACTCAGGAGCAACACTCAGGAGCAACACTCAGGAGCAACACTCAGGAGCAACACTCAGGAGCAACACTCAGGAGCAACACTCAGGAGCAACACTCAGGAGCAACACTCAGGAGCAACACTCAGGAGCAACACTCAGGAGCAACACTCAGGAGCAACACTCAGGAGCAACACTCAGGAGCAACACTCAGGAGCAACACTCAGGAGCAACACTCAGGAGCAACACTCAGGAGCAACACTCAGGAGCAACACTCAGGAGCAACACTCAGGAGCAACACTCAGGAGCAACACTCAGGAGCAACACTCAGGAGCAACACTCAGGAGCAACACTCAGGAGCAACACTCAGGAGCAACACTCAGGAGCAACACTCAGGAGCAACACTCAGGAGCAACACTCAGGAGCAACACTCAGGAGCAACACTCAGGAGCAACACTCAGGAGCAACACTCAGGAGCAACACTCAGGAGCAACACTCAGGAGCAACACTCAGGAGCAACACTCAGGAGCAACACTCAGGAGCAACACTCAGGAGCAACACTCAGGAGCAACACTCAGGAGCAACACTCAGGAGCAACACTCAGGAGCAACACTCAGGAGCAACACTCAGGAGCAACACTCAGGAGCAACACTCAGGAGCAACACTCAGGAGCAACACTCAGGAGCAACACTCAGGAGCAACACTCAGGAGCAACACTCAGGAGCAACACTCAGGAGCAACACTCAGGAGCAACACTCAGGAGCAACACTCAGGAGCAACACTCAGGAGCAACACTCAGGAGCAACACTCAGGAGCAACACTCAGGAGCAACACTCAGGAGCAACACTCAGGAGCAACACTCAGGAGCAACACTCAGGAGCAACACTCAGGAGCAACACTCAGGAGCAACACTCAGGAGCAACACTCAGGAGCAACACTCAGGAGCAACACTCAGGAGCAACACTCAGGAGCAACACTCAGGAGCAACACTCAGGAGCAACACTCAGGAGCAACACTCAGGAGCAACACTCAGGAGCAACACTCAGGAGCAACACTCAGGAGCAACACTCAGGAGCAACACTCAGGAGCAACACTCAGGAGCAACACTCAGGAGCAACACTCAGGAGCAACACTCAGGAGCAACACTCAGGAGCAACACTCAGGAGCAACACTCAGGAGCAACACTCAGGAGCAACACTCAGGAGCAACACTCAGGAGCAACACTCAGGAGCAACACTCAGGAGCAACACTCAGGAGCAACACTCAGGAGCAACACTCAGGAGCAACACTCAGGAGCAACACTCAGGAGCAACACTCAGGAGCAACACTCAGGAGCAACACTCAGGAGCAACACTCAGGAGCAACACTCAGGAGCAACACTCAGGAGCAACACTCAGGAGCAACACTCAGGAGCAACACTCAGGAGCAACACTCAGGAGCAACACTCAGGAGCAACACTCAGGAGCAACACTCAGGAGCAACACTCAGGAGCAACACTCAGGAGCAACACTCAGGAGCAACACTCAGGAGCAACACTCAGGAGCAACACTCAGGAGCAACACTCAGGAGCAACACTCAGGAGCAACACTCAGGAGCAACACTCAGGAGCAACACTCAGGAGCAACACTCAGGAGCAACACTCAGGAGCAACACTCAGGAGCAACACTCAGGAGCAACACTCAGGAGCAACACTCAGGAGCAACACTCAGGAGCAACACTCAGGAGCAACACTCAGGAGCAACACTCAGGAGCAACACTCAGGAGCAACACTCAGGAGCAACACTCAGGAGCAACACTCAGGAGCAACACTCAGGAGCAACACTCAGGAGCAACACTCAGGAGCAACACTCAGGAGCAACACTCAGGAGCAACACTCAGGAGCAACACTCAGGAGCAACACTCAGGAGCAACACTCAGGAGCAACACTCAGGAGCAACACTCAGGAGCAACACTCAGGAGCAACACTCAGGAGCAACACTCAGGAGCAACACTCAGGAGCAACACTCAGGAGCAACACTCAGGAGCAACACTCAGGAGCAACACTCAGGAGCAACACTCAGGAGCAACACTCAGGAGCAACACTCAGGAGCAACACTCAGGAGCAACACTCAGGAGCAACACTCAGGAGCAACACTCAGGAGCAACACTCAGGAGCAACACTCAGGAGCAACACTCAGGAGCAACACTCAGGAGCAACACTCAGGAGCAACACTCAGGAGCAACACTCAGGAGCAACACTCAGGAGCAACACTCAGGAGCAACACTCAGGAGCAACACTCAGGAGCAACACTCAGGAGCAACACTCAGGAGCAACACTCAGGAGCAACACTCAGGAGCAACACTCAGGAGCAACACTCAGGAGCAACACTCAGGAGCAACACTCAGGAGCAACACTCAGGAGCAACACTCAGGAGCAACACTCAGGAGCAACACTCAGGAGCAACACTCAGGAGCAACACTCAGGAGCAACACTCAGGAGCAACACTCAGGAGCAACACTCAGGAGCAACACTCAGGAGCAACACTCAGGAGCAACACTCAGGAGCAACACTCAGGAGCAACACTCAGGAGCAACACTCAGGAGCAACACTCAGGAGCAACACTCAGGAGCAACACTCAGGAGCAACACTCAGGAGCAACACTCAGGAGCAACACTCAGGAGCAACACTCAGGAGCAACACTCAGGAGCAACACTCAGGAGCAACACTCAGGAGCAACACTCAGGAGCAACACTCAGGAGCAACACTCAGGAGCAACACTCAGGAGCAACACTCAGGAGCAACACTCAGGAGCAACACTCAGGAGCAACACTCAGGAGCAACACTCAGGAGCAACACTCAGGAGCAACACTCAGGAGCAACACTCAGGAGCAACACTCAGGAGCAACACTCAGGAGCAACACTCAGGAGCAACACTCAGGAGCAACACTCAGGAGCAACACTCAGGAGCAACACTCAGGAGCAACACTCAGGAGCAACACTCAGGAGCAACACTCAGGAGCAACACTCAGGAGCAACACTCAGGAGCAACACTCAGGAGCAACACTCAGGAGCAACACTCAGGAGCAACACTCAGGAGCAACACTCAGGAGCAACACTCAGGAGCAACACTCAGGAGCAACACTCAGGAGCAACACTCAGGAGCAACACTCAGGAGCAACACTCAGGAGCAACACTCAGGAGCAACACTCAGGAGCAACACTCAGGAGCAACACTCAGGAGCAACACTCAGGAGCAACACTCAGGAGCAACACTCAGGAGCAACACTCAGGAGCAACACTCAGGAGCAACACTCAGGAGCAACACTCAGGAGCAACACTCAGGAGCAACACTCAGGAGCAACACTCAGGAGCAACACTCAGGAGCAACACTCAGGAGCAACACTCAGGAGCAACACTCAGGAGCAACACTCAGGAGCAACACTCAGGAGCAACACTCAGGAGCAACACTCAGGAGCAACACTCAGGAGCAACACTCAGGAGCAACACTCAGGAGCAACACTCAGGAGCAACACTCAGGAGCAACACTCAGGAGCAACACTCAGGAGCAACACTCAGGAGCAACACTCAGGAGCAACACTCAGGAGCAACACTCAGGAGCAACACTCAGGAGCAACACTCAGGAGCAACACTCAGGAGCAACACTCAGGAGCAACACTCAGGAGCAACACTCAGGAGCAACACTCAGGAGCAACACTCAGGAGCAACACTCAGGAGCAACACTCAGGAGCAACACTCAGGAGCAACACTCAGGAGCAACACTCAGGAGCAACACTCAGGAGCAACACTCAGGAGCAACACTCAGGAGCAACACTCAGGAGCAACACTCAGGAGCAACACTCAGGAGCAACACTCAGGAGCAACACTCAGGAGCAACACTCAGGAGCAACACTCAGGAGCAACACTCAGGAGCAACACTCAGGAGCAACACTCAGGAGCAACACTCAGGAGCAACACTCAGGAGCAACACTCAGGAGCAACACTCAGGAGCAACACTCAGGAGCAACACTCAGGAGCAACACTCAGGAGCAACACTCAGGAGCAACACTCAGGAGCAACACTCAGGAGCAACACTCAGGAGCAACACTCAGGAGCAACACTCAGGAGCAACACTCAGGAGCAACACTCAGGAGCAACACTCAGGAGCAACACTCAGGAGCAACACTCAGGAGCAACACTCAGGAGCAACACTCAGGAGCAACACTCAGGAGCAACACTCAGGAGCAACACTCAGGAGCAACACTCAGGAGCAACACTCAGGAGCAACACTCAGGAGCAACACTCAGGAGCAACACTCAGGAGCAACACTCAGGAGCAACACTCAGGAGCAACACTCAGGAGCAACACTCAGGAGCAACACTCAGGAGCAACACTCAGGAGCAACACTCAGGAGCAACACTCAGGAGCAACACTCAGGAGCAACACTCAGGAGCAACACTCAGGAGCAACACTCAGGAGCAACACTCAGGAGCAACACTCAGGAGCAACACTCAGGAGCAACACTCAGGAGCAACACTCAGGAGCAACACTCAGGAGCAACACTCAGGAGCAACACTCAGGAGCAACACTCAGGAGCAACACTCAGGAGCAACACTCAGGAGCAACACTCAGGAGCAACACTCAGGAGCAACACTCAGGAGCAACACTCAGGAGCAACACTCAGGAGCAACACTCAGGAGCAACACTCAGGAGCAACACTCAGGAGCAACACTCAGGAGCAACACTCAGGAGCAACACTCAGGAGCAACACTCAGGAGCAACACTCAGGAGCAACACTCAGGAGCAACACTCAGGAGCAACACTCAGGAGCAACACTCAGGAGCAACACTCAGGAGCAACACTCAGGAGCAACACTCAGGAGCAACACTCAGGAGCAACACTCAGGAGCAACACTCAGGAGCAACACTCAGGAGCAACACTCAGGAGCAACACTCAGGAGCAACACTCAGGAGCAACACTCAGGAGCAACACTCAGGAGCAACACTCAGGAGCAACACTCAGGAGCAACACTCAGGAGCAACACTCAGGAGCAACACTCAGGAGCAACACTCAGGAGCAACACTCAGGAGCAACACTCAGGAGCAACACTCAGGAGCAACACTCAGGAGCAACACTCAGGAGCAACACTCAGGAGCAACACTCAGGAGCAACACTCAGGAGCAACACTCAGGAGCAACACTCAGGAGCAACACTCAGGAGCAACACTCAGGAGCAACACTCAGGAGCAACACTCAGGAGCAACACTCAGGAGCAACACTCAGGAGCAACACTCAGGAGCAACACTCAGGAGCAACACTCAGGAGCAACACTCAGGAGCAACACTCAGGAGCAACACTCAGGAGCAACACTCAGGAGCAACACTCAGGAGCAACACTCAGGAGCAACACTCAGGAGCAACACTCAGGAGCAACACTCAGGAGCAACACTCAGGAGCAACACTCAGGAG
Organism: Closterium sp. Yama58-4; assembly: GCA_947470075.1. Lineage (NCBI taxonomy): Eukaryota > Viridiplantae > Streptophyta > Zygnematophyceae > Desmidiales > Closteriaceae > Closterium > Closterium sp. Yama58-4. The sequence goes on from CANIUD010000949.1 coordinate 29,740, forward strand.
CAACACTCAGGAGCAACACTCAGGAGCAACACTCAGGAGCAACACTCAGGAGCAACACTCAGGAGCAACACTCAGGAGCAACACTCAGGAGCAACACTCAGGAGCAACACTCAGGAGCAACACTCAGGAGCAACACTCAGGAGCAACACTCAGGAGCAACACTCAGGAGCAACACTCAGGAGCAACACTCAGGAGCAACACTCAGGAGCAACACTCAGGAGCAACACTCAGGAGCAACACTCAGGAGCAACACTCAGGAGCAACACTCAGGAGCAACACTCAGGAGCAACACTCAGGAGCAACACTCAGGAGCAACACTCAGGAGCAACACTCAGGAGCAACACTCAGGAGCAACACTCAGGAGCAACACTCAGGAGCAACACTCAGGAGCAACACTCAGGAGCAACACTCAGGAGCAACACTCAGGAGCAACACTCAGGAGCAACACTCAGGAGCAACACTCAGGAGCAACACTCAGGAGCAACACTCAGGAGCAACACTCAGGAGCAACACTCAGGAGCAACACTCAGGAGCAACACTCAGGAGCAACACTCAGGAGCAACACTCAGGAGCAACACTCAGGAGCAACACTCAGGAGCAACACTCAGGAGCAACACTCAGGAGCAACACTCAGGAGCAACACTCAGGAGCAACACTCAGGAGCAACACTCAGGAGCAACACTCAGGAGCAACACTCAGGAGCAACACTCAGGAGCAACACTCAGGAGCAACACTCAGGAGCAACACTCAGGAGCAAGGAGCAACACTCAGGAGCAACACTCAGGAGCAACACTCAGGAGCAACACTCAGGAGCAACACTCAGGAGCAACACTCAGGAGCAACACTCAGGAGCAACACTCAGGAGCAACACTCAGGAGCAACACTCAGGAGCAACACTCAGGAGCAACACTCAGGAGCAACACTCAGGAGCAACACTCAGGAGCAACACTCAGGAGCAACACTCAGGAGCAACACTCAGGAGCAACACTCAGGAGCAACACTCAGGAGCAACACTCAGGAGCAACACTCAGGAGCAACACTCAGGAGCAACACTCAGGAGCAACACTCAGGAGCAACACTCAGGAGCAACACTCAGGAGCAACACTCAGGAGCAACACTCAGGAGCAACACTCAGGAGCAACACTCAGGAGCAACACTCAGGAGCAACACTCAGGAGCAACACTCAGGAGCAACACTCAGGAGCAACACTCAGGAGCAACACTCAGGAGCAACACTCAGGAGCAACACTCAGGAGCAACACTCAGGAGCAACACTCAGGAGCAACACTCAGGAGCAACACTCAGGAGCAACACTCAGGAGCAACACTCAGGAGCAACACTCAGGAGCAACACTCAGGAGCAACACTCAGGAGCAACACTCAGGAGCAACACTCAGGAGCAACACTCAGGAGCAACACTCAGGAGCAACACTCAGGAGCAACACTCAGGAGCAACACTCAGGAGCAACACTCAGGAGCAACACTCAGGAGCAACACTCAGGAGCAACACTCAGGAGCAACACTCAGGAGCAACACTCAGGAGCAACACTCAGGAGCAACACTCAGGAGCAACACTCAGGAGCAACACTCAGGAGCAACACTCAGGAGCAACACTCAGGAGCAACACTCAGGAGCAACACTCAGGAGCAACACTCAGGAGCAACACTCAGGAGCAACACTCAGGAGCAACACTCAGGAGCAACACTCAGGAGCAACACTCAGGAGCAACACTCAGGAGCAACACTCAGGAGCAACACTCAGGAGCAACACTCAGGAGCAACACTCAGGAGCAACACTCAGGAGCAACACTCAGGAGCAACACTCAGGAGCAACACTCAGGAGCAACACTCAGGAGCAACACTCAGGAGCAACACTCAGGAGCAACACTCAGGAGCAACACTCAGGAGCAACACTCAGGAGCAACACTCAGGAGCAACACTCAGGAGCAACACTCAGGAGCAACACTCAGGAGCAACACTCAGGAGCAACACTCAGGAGCAACACTCAGGAGCAACACTCAGGAGCAACACTCAGGAGCAACACTCAGGAGCAACACTCAGGAGCAACACTCAGGAGCAACACTCAGGAGCAACACTCAGGAGCAACACTCAGGAGCAACACTCAGGAGCAACACTCAGGAGCAACACTCAGGAGCAACACTCAGGAGCAACACTCAGGAGCAACACTCAGGAGCAACACTCAGGAGCAACACTCAGGAGCAACACTCAGGAGCAACACTCAGGAGCAACACTCAGGAGCAACACTCAGGAGCAACACTCAGGAGCAACACTCAGGAGCAACACTCAGGAGCAACACTCAGGAGCAACACTCAGGAGCAACACTCAGGAGCAACACTCAGGAGCAACACTCAGGAGCAACACTCAGGAGCAACACTCAGGAGCAACACTCAGGAGCAACACTCAGGAGCAACACTCAGGAGCAACACTCAGGAGCAACACTCAGGAGCAACACTCAGGAGCAACACTCAGGAGCAACACTCAGGAGCAACACTCAGGAGCAACACTCAGGAGCAACACTCAGGAGCAACACTCAGGAGCAACACTCAGGAGCAACACTCAGGAGCAACACTCAGGAGCAACACTCAGGAGCAACACTCAGGAGCAACACTCAGGAGCAACACTCAGGAGCAACACTCAGGAGCAACACTCAGGAGCAACACTCAGGAGCAACACTCAGGAGCAACACTCAGGAGCAACACTCAGGAGCAACACTCAGGAGCAACACTCAGGAGCAACACTCAGGAGCAACACTCAGGAGCAACACTCAGGAGCAACACTCAGGAGCAACACTCAGGAGCAACACTCAGGAGCAACACTCAGGAGCAACACTCAGGAGCAACACTCAGGAGCAACACTCAGGAGCAACACTCAGGAGCAACACTCAGGAGCAACACTCAGGAGCAACACTCAGGAGCAACACTCAGGAGCAACACTCAGGAGCAACACTCAGGAGCAACACTCAGGAGCAACACTCAGGAGCAACACTCAGGAGCAACACTCAGGAGCAACACTCAGGAGCAACACTCAGGAGCAACACTCAGGAGCAACACTCAGGAGCAACACTCAGGAGCAACACTCAGGAGCAACACTCAGGAGCAACACTCAGGAGCAACACTCAGGAGCAACACTCAGGAGCAACACTCAGGAGCAACACTCAGGAGCAACACTCAGGAGCAACACTCAGGAGCAACACTCAGGAGCAACACTCAGGAGCAACACTCAGGAGCAACACTCAGGAGCAACACTCAGGAGCAACACTCAGGAGCAACACTCAGGAGCAACACTCAGGAGCAACACTCAGGAGCAACACTCAGGAGCAACACTCAGGAGCAACACTCAGGAGCAACACTCAGGAGCAACACTCAGGAGCAACACTCAGGAGCAACACTCAGGAGCAACACTCAGGAGCAACACTCAGGAGCAACACTCAGGAGCAACACTCAGGAGCAACACTCAGGAGCAACACTCAGGAGCAACACTCAGGAGCAACACTCAGGAGCAACACTCAGGAGCAACACTCAGGAGCAACACTCAGGAGCAACACTCAGGAGCAACACTCAGGAGCAACACTCAGGAGCAACACTCAGGAGCAACACTCAGGAGCAACACTCAGGAGCAACACTCAGGAGCAACACTCAGGAGCAACACTCAGGAGCAACACTCAGGAGCAACACTCAGGAGCAACACTCAGGAGCAACACTCAGGAGCAACACTCAGGAGCAACACTCAGGAGCAACACTCAGGAGCAACACTCAGGAGCAACACTCAGGAGCAACACTCAGGAGCAACACTCAGGAGCAACACTCAGGAGCAACACTCAGGAGCAACACTCAGGAGCAACACTCAGGAGCAACACTCAGGAGCAACACTCAGGAGCAACACTCAGGAGCAACACTCAGGAGCAACACTCAGGAGCAACACTCAGGAGCAACACTCAGGAGCAACACTCAGGAGCAACACTCAGGAGCAACACTCAGGAGCAACACTCAGGAGCAACACTCAGGAGCAACACTCAGGAGCAACACTCAGGAGCAACACTCAGGAGCAACACTCAGGAGCAACACTCAGGAGCAACACTCAGGAGCAACACTCAGGAGCAACACTCAGGAGCAACACTCAGGAGCAACACTCAGGAGCAACACTCAGGAGCAACACTCAGGAGCAACACTCAGGAGCAACACTCAGGAGCAACACTCAGGAGCAACACTCAGGAGCAACACTCAGGAGCAACACTCAGGAGCAACACTCAGGAGCAACACTCAGGAGCAACACTCAGGAGCAACACTCAGGAGCAACACTCAGGAGCAACACTCAGGAGCAACACTCAGGAGCAACACTCAGGAGCAACACTCAGGAGCAACACTCAGGAGCAACACTCAGGAGCAACACTCAGGAGCAACACTCAGGAGCAACACTCAGGAGCAACACTCAGGAGCAACACTCAGGAGCAACACTCAGGAGCAACACTCAGGAGCAACACTCAGGAGCAACACTCAGGAGCAACACTCAGGAGCAACACTCAGGAGCAACACTCAGGAGCAACACTCAGGAGCAACACTCAGGAGCAACACTCAGGAGCAACACTCAGGAGCAACACTCAGGAGCAACACTCAGGAGCAACACTCAGGAGCAACACTCAGGAGCAACACTCAGGAGCAACACTCAGGAGCAACACTCAGGAGCAACACTCAGGAGCAACACTCAGGAGCAACACTCAGGAGCAACACTCAGGAGCAACACTCAGGAGCAACACTCAGGAGCAACACTCAGGAGCAACACTCAGGAGCAACACTCAGGAGCAACACTCAGGAGCAACACTCAGGAGCAACACTCAGGAGCAACACTCAGGAGCAACACTCAGGAGCAACACTCAGGAGCAACACTCAGGAGCAACACTCAGGAGCAACACTCAGGAGCAACACTCAGGAGCAACACTCAGGAGCAACACTCAGGAGCAACACTCAGGAGCAACACTCAGGAGCAACACTCAGGAGCAACACTCAGGAGCAACACTCAGGAGCAACACTCAGGAGCAACACTCAGGAGCAACACTCAGGAGCAACACTCAGGAGCAACACTCAGGAGCAACACTCAGGAGCAACACTCAGGAGCAACACTCAGGAGCAACACTCAGGAGCAACACTCAGGAGCAACACTCAGGAGCAACACTCAGGAGCAACACTCAGGAGCAACACTCAGGAGCAACACTCAGGAGCAACACTCAGGAGCAACACTCAGGAGCAACACTCAGGAGCAACACTCAGGAGCAACACTCAGGAGCAACACTCAGGAGCAACACTCAGGAGCAACACTCAGGAGCAACACTCAGGAGCAACACTCAGGAGCAACACTCAGGAGCAACACTCAGGAGCAACACTCAGGAGCAACACTCAGGAGCAACACTCAGGAGCAACACTCAGGAGCAACACTCAGGAGCAACACTCAGGAGCAACACTCAGGAGCAACACTCAGGAGCAACACTCAGGAGCAACACTCAGGAGCAACACTCAGGAGCAACACTCAGGAGCAACACTCAGGAGCAACACTCAGGAGCAACACTCAGGAGCAACACTCAGGAGCAACACTCAGGAGCAACACTCAGGAGCAACACTCAGGAGCAACACTCAGGAGCAACACTCAGGAGCAACACTCAGGAGCAACACTCAGGAGCAACACTCAGGAGCAACACTCAGGAGCAACACTCAGGAGCAACACTCAGGAGCAACACTCAGGAGCAACACTCAGGAGCAACACTCAGGAGCAACACTCAGGAGCAACACTCAGGAGCAACACTCAGGAGCAACACTCAGGAGCAACACTCAGGAGCAACACTCAGGAGCAACACTCAGGAGCAACACTCAGGAGCAACACTCAGGAGCAACACTCAGGAGCAACACTCAGGAGCAACACTCAGGAGCAACACTCAGGAGCAACACTCAGGAGCAACACTCAGGAGCAACACTCAGGAGCAACACTCAGGAGCAACACTCAGGAGCAACACTCAGGAGCAACACTCAGGAGCAACACTCAGGAGCAACACTCAGGAGCAACACTCAGGAGCAACACTCAGGAGCAACACTCAGGAGCAACACTCAGGAGCAACACTCAGGAGCAACACTCAGGAGCAACACTCAGGAGCAACACTCAGGAGCAACACTCAGGAGCAACACTCAGGAGCAACACTCAGGAGCAACACTCAGGAGCAACACTCAGGAGCAACACTCAGGAGCAACACTCAGGAGCAACACTCAGGAGCAACACTCAGGAGCAACACTCAGGAGCAACACTCAGGAGCAACACTCAGGAGCAACACTCAGGAGCAACACTCAGGAGCAACACTCAGGAGCAACACTCAGGAGCAACACTCAGGAGCAACACTCAGGAGCAACACTCAGGAGCAACACTCAGGAGCAACACTCAGGAGCAACACTCAGGAGCAACACTCAGGAGCAACACTCAGGAGCAACACTCAGGAGCAACACTCAGGAGCAACACTCAGGAGCAACACTCAGGAGCAACACTCAGGAGCAACACTCAGGAGCAACACTCAGGAGCAACACTCAGGAGCAACACTCAGGAGCAACACTCAGGAGCAACACTCAGGAGCAACACTCAGGAGCAACACTCAGGAGCAACACTCAGGAGCAACACTCAGGAGCAACACTCAGGAGCAACACTCAGGAGCAACACTCAGGAGCAACACTCAGGAGCAACACTCAGGAGCAACACTCAGGAGCAACACTCAGGAGCAACACTCAGGAGCAACACTCAGGAGCAACACTCAGGAGCAACACTCAGGAGCAACACTCAGGAGCAACACTCAGGAGCAACACTCAGGAGCAACACTCAGGAGCAACACTCAGGAGCAACACTCAGGAGCAACACTCAGGAGCAACACTCAGGAGCAACACTCAGGAGCAACACTCAGGAGCAACACTCAGGAGCAACACTCAGGAGCAACACTCAGGAGCAACACTCAGGAGCAACACTCAGGAGCAACACTCAGGAGCAACACTCAGGAGCAACACTCAGGAGCAACACTCAGGAGCAACACTCAGGAGCAACACTCAGGAGCAACACTCAGGAGCAACACTCAGGAGCAACACTCAGGAGCAACACTCAGGAGCAACACTCAGGAGCAACACTCAGGAGCAACACTCAGGAGCAACACTCAGGAGCAACACTCAGGAGCAACACTCAGGAGCAACACTCAGGAGCAACACTCAGGAGCAACACTCAGGAGCAACACTCAGGAGCAACACTCAGGAGCAACACTCAGGAGCAACACTCAGGAGCAACACTCAGGAGCAACACTCAGGAGCAACACTCAGGAGCAACACTCAGGAGCAACACTCAGGAGCAACACTCAGGAGCAACACTCAGGAGCAACACTCAGGAGCAACACTCAGGAGCAACACTCAGGAGCAACACTCAGGAGAAACACTCAGGAGCAACACTCAGGAGCAACACTCAGGAGCAACACTCAGGAGCAACACTCAGGAGCAACACTCAGGAGCAACACTCAGGAGCAACACTCAGGAGCAACACTCAGGAGCAACACTCAGGAGCAACACTCAGGAGCAACACTCAGGAGCAACACTCAGGAGCAACACTCAGGAGCAACACTCAGGAGCAACACTCAGGAGCAACACTCAGGAGCAACACTCAGGAGCAACACTCAGGAGCAACACTCAGGAGCAACACTCAGGAGCAACACTCAGGAGCAACACTCAGGAGCAACACTCAGGAGCAACACTCAGGAGCAACACTCAGGAGCAACACTCAGGAGCAACACTCAGGAGCAACACTCAGGAGCAACACTCAGGAGCAACACTCAGGAGCAACACTCAGGAGCAACACTCAGGAGCAACACTCAGGAGCAACACTCAGGAGCAACACTCAGGAGCAACACTCAGGAGCAACACTCAGGAGCAACACTCAGGAGCAACACTCAGGCGAACACTCAGGCCAACACTCAGGAGCAACACTCAGGAGCAAACACGAGCAACACTCAGGAGCAACACTCAGGAGCAACACTCAGGAGCAACACTCAGGAGAAACACTCAGGAGCAACACTCAGGAGCAACACTCAGGAGCAACACTCAGGAGCAACACTCAGGAGCAACACTCAGGAGCAACACTCAGGAGCAACACTCAGGAGCAACACTCAGGAGCAACACTCAGGAGAAACACTCAGGAGCAACACTCAGGAGCAACACTCAGGAGCAACACTCAGGAGCAACACTCAGGAGCAACACTCAGGAGCAACACTCAGGAGCAACACTCAGGAGCAACACTCAGGAGCAACACTCAGGAGCAACACTCAGGAGAAACACTCAGGAGCAACACTCAGGAGCAACACTCAGGAGCAACACTCAGGAGCAACACTCAGGAGCAACACTCAGGAGCAACACTCAGGAGCAACACTCAGGAGAAACACTCAGGAGCAA